>CABHPR010123611.1:19098-43383 GCA_902168415.1 Peromyscus melanophrys
AGATAGATAGATAGATAGATAGATAGATAGATAGATAGATAGATAGACAGACAGATAGATATTCATTCTGTAGGTTCTATTCCCCTGGAGAACCCTGACTAACACAAGCCTTTTCTAAAGACATTATTTAACAAATAAAATTACATGTCTCTACAACATAAGCATGATGTTTTGAAATATTTATTGATTGTAGAAAGTCCAAATCAAGACAATTAAGACACCTCTTACCAAACATACTAGTCGTTTTGGGGAGGTATGCACATTTGAAGTCTACAGCCTTAGCAGTTTGTAAGAGCATGGTACCTTGTTATACTGGTAACTGTGAACACAATACTGCAAGACAGGGCTGAACTTCTATCCTGGTCATCTCTCCACTCACATATCAGCCCACAGTCCTGGTAATTCCCATTTTCCTCTCTGCCTCTATGAGCGATGGCCTCTGTGTTGGCTTATTTCATTTAGCACAAATGTCCTCGAAGTTCACCCATGGTATCACAAATGACAGGATTCCTCTTTCTTTGAGAGTAGCACACTAAGCCCCCCAGACAGAGCTAATACATTTAAGATACTCAAGGAAAGAAAAGGTATAATGTATAAGCGCCACAGACTAACAGTTATCAATATAGAAGAGCTGAGAGAGTGTGGTTCTCATTGCTCTTCCTGTAGAATTTACGAGCTTCCAACAGTTGAGATGACTTAAAGGGACACCATTAGATGCACTGGTCCTCATGGGATGCAAATTGAATGAAAAGGCATCAAAGGCTGTATGACTACTAATATGATAATGTAAGCATAATACAATCTTTTTTTCTTAAAACGGGGAGGAACAGAGAAAAGCTACAGAATCAATTTGAACTCCTGGAATACTCACAATGGTGCATGTCAAAGAAAGTGACAGTCTATCCTATCATCCCTTAAATCCTGGAGAATCAGAATTCTCAGCATAGATGAAAGAAGACAAACTTTTGAAAGAGGAAGGTAAAAGGCCCACATGTGACTTAGAAATGTTAGAAAGAGTTTGCTGAAACAGACTAGTAGACCATGTGCAATACTGGTCCAGTGAGGAGCCCTGGATCCCACACTGTGGTCTTTTTCAATTACTGTAAAGATAGCAGGGCTCCACAGAGAAATGGCTGACTCCAGACCCAGAATAAAACATGCTCAAGTCAATTTGAAATATTGTTGGCACAAATTAAGGAGAGGATCATTCTGTGATGTCAAAAAGACTTCATAGCCAAATTGAAAGATCATTTCACTGGCCAGAGACATGACAATGAAATCGTTGAGGAGGACAAAATAAACAGTTCATCCAGGATTCTGAGAACTTTCAGAATCTTGGAGATTAGGCAAACAAAAGAATGAAGCATTTATAACACTTTGCCTTCATGAACTACATAAACTAGACACTAATAATGCAACCTAGGATCTTCATAGATATCTTGTAGCATGAATCTTAAAAGTTCTTATTAATAAAAACAAACCCAGAGCCAGGTATTGGGGTGAATGCTGGAAGATCAGAGAAAGAACCAGCCACAGCCACCTCATCTTGCCAATTCCTCAGCTGATCCTGTTTCCTCAGACTGGAAGCCTCTCAGTCCTCATCCAGAATGAATCTCAGCTGAACTGCTGCTTAAATGCCTAAAAGCTTAACCAGGCCAAAAGCTTCTAGTTCCTGGTCCTCATGCGTTATATACCTTTCTGCTTTCTGCCATCACTTCCTGGGATTAAAGTCACCATGCCTGGCTGTTTCCAGTGTGGCCTTGAACTCACAGAGATCCAGACAGATCTCTGCCTCTGGAATGCTAGGATTAAAGGTGTGTGTGTCATCATTTTCTGGCTTCTATATCTAGTGGCTGTTCTGTTCTCTGACCTCAGATAAGTTTATTAGGGTGCACAATATTTTTGGGGAACACTATCACCACAATATCTCATAAGAAAAAGAAAAGAGTAGTTGAAGGATCTGTCCATTAAAAGAGACCTATGAGATGTACCAAGTACTTTCAATTGGCAGGATGGAACTTACAGGGACCTGGGATACTCATTTGGTCATAAAATCGTCATGGAGTTCTTGATCAGCATCTCAGGATCATGCCGGCTCTGTAGGGGGAGGAGCAGTGCTGGGACTGGAGCAAATTCTCAATTCTCTCCAGAAAGGCTGCTGACTGCTTTGTTTAAATGACTGGTGGCTCCCAGGCTGTTTGCCTCGTAAGATTTGCTAAGCTCTACATTTGTTTTCTGTAGTGGTCTTTCATTTTGTCATAAAAAAGTGGTAGATAAAATGTAAGGATGTCCTATTTCAGATATAATTATATGTGTACATGAAAGGTACACTCTATAGGTGGGAATATTTTTAAATGAATCATGTTCTTATCTGTTGCATAGAGTCCAGGTTTCTAATATAATAGGTAAAATATTGTGCAAGTGAAAAAAAACAGCATCATAAACTTTGCTTGTTATTCCGTGAGCCTAGCATAATGGTGGGACTATGGTGGCTACCAATGACTGAGAAGTCACCATGTAGCTCACTGCGCCAGTTGCTTCATGTGAATTATCTCACTAAATCCTCCTGACAACCTTACAAAAGTGATTGTAATTATCTTATAGAATAGTCTAGAGAAAAAGACTAAAGTTTAGAAATGCTCATGTCTGAGTGTCCCCCAACTCCAAAAGACAAAGCTGGAATTTCAACCCTGAAAGCATGATTTGGGAGCAAGCTTAACCTCCAAAGCAGACCTTCAACAAATGTGAACCATTTGGTTTCTTTAATTAAATAATTTTTCTCTCTCATTTTGTATTTATTTCATCATCCTAAACACAGAGAACAGACAGTTATACTTGTGTTTGATTTAAATACATTTTATCACCTTAATGTAAACAATATATTATATATCACACTAATTAAACAATGCATCGATATCACATCTAAGCATTGTGGTCCCATGGATAGTACTTGAACTTAAGGGGTAAAAGAAAAGAAAGCTCATCCCTAAATTTATAGACCTCAGAGAAGTCTCCATAGGCCTCTGCTTCCTCATGAATGCCCTTCAAGTGCTCAGGAATGATCATATTTAAAACTAAATAAGCAATATGAAATCAAGGGTATACAAAGGAACTGGTGGCCATGTTGATCACTTTTTAATTGTTCTTCAAATTAATAAATACAACACTTTAAAATTATTGTCTCTGTGTGTGTGTGTGTGTGTGTGTGTGTGTGTGTGTGAGAGAGAGAGAGAGAGAGAGAGAGAGAGAGAGAGAGAGAGAGAGAGAATGTGTAGTACCAGGGCTCTTATATAGAGGTTAGAGGACAACTACTTTCAGGAATCTGTCCTCATCTTCTACCTTGTTGAGGTAGAGCATCTCATCACTAAATACTCCAGGCTAGCTGCCAGAAGATTCTCCTGTCTGCTTCCTGTCTCACCTTTGGAGTGCTGATATTACAGATGCATGGTACCACTTACGGCTTTTTACATGGGTTCTGGGGTTCAAACTTGGATTTGCACAAGTGCTTTTACCCACTGAGCCACCTCCCCAGTCTCCCAAATATGTTTTTAGTAGGAATGTCTGAAAAAGTTATTCTGTATCATGAAAGAAGGGATGGAAAGGTCGTAAGAGTCAGAGGACCAGGAAACAGTTGTGATATTGTGTCTCCTAGAAATGATAGGGAAACTACACCCTCGGCACCTCAGTAACACAGCTGCCGCCCCCACAGTGACACACTTCATCCAACAAGACCACACCTCCTAATAGTGCCACTCCTTGTGGGGGCCATTTTATTTCAAACCACCACACTTCCCTAGGGTGAGCCCCTTACTTGGCTGTCCAATACCAAGTGGTCAGCACTGAAGTCAGTACATTGTGTTTCTATATTTATACATTGAAGAAAGTGGGGTCATGGGTGTGAGAGGGAGAGAAGAAGGGGGACATGGGAGAGGTTGGAAGGAAGAGAGGGAAGGGAAAATTATGTAATTATATTTTAATTTAAAAATAAAATACTCCAAGGGGAAAAACATTTTCCCACTCAACACAACACAGTTTTACCCAGCTTACCCATAAATATTCAAAGAAGAAATCATACAGGTAAGATTAGTGAATAATGAATTACCAAGAGGAGTGAAGACTCCCGAAGTCACTTGATTTGTAGCTATTTAAAGATAAAGCAAGCACTGTTGCTGGAAAATTTTTCTCGAGCTCCCAAGTCCCGCCAGCTCCCAAGTCCCACCAGTCCCAGAAACCACTTACAAAATAAACACACAGACGCTTACATTATTTAAACTGCTTGGCCATTAGCTCAGGCCTATCATTGTCTAGCTCTTACTCTTATATTTAGCCCATTTGTATTAATCTCTACTTTGCCACATGGCTCGTGGCTTACCGGTACTTTACAGGATTTGTTCCAGATTAAGATACATCAGGTTTGACCAGCCAAGACCCCCTGAAAGGTCTCCAATGACACCATGGCCCAGATGATCCAACATCCAGAACCATTTCAAGGCAACTGGCTCAGACGATACACCCTCATGGACTACTCCATGATCCTAAAATTTTCTTTGTGTCCCCATAAGATACAGCGCCCCCCTCCAGCAGGAAGCAGTAAGAGAAGCTACACCCAAATTCCCAAATTATATGTTATTTTACTATGTTAATGTTAAAACCTTCCTTTTTGAAAAAAAAAGGGGGGGAAGTGCTGTGGGATGGTCTGTATGTCAAACATGTTGCTTATTGGTCAATAAATAAAACACTGATTGGCCAGTGGTCAGGCAGGAAAAAATATAAGCGGGACAAGGAGGAGAGAATTCTGGGAAGTGGAAGGCTGAGCCGGAGACACTGCCAGCCGCCACCATGACAAACAGCATGTGAAGATGCCGGTAAGCCACAAGCCATGTGGCAAGGTATAGATTTATAGAAATGGATTAATTTAAGATATAAGAACAGTTAGCAAGAAGCCTGCCACGGCCATACAGTTTGTAAGCAATATAAGTCTCTGTGTTTACTTGGTTGGGTCTGTACGGCTGTGGGACTGGCGGGTGACAGAGATTTGTCCTGACTGTGGGTCAGGCAGGAAAACTCTAGCTACAAAGCACTATTACTAGAGTAGGTAACATAATTAACAAAGATTTGATGCTCTGTTTTGTTAAGTCATGAGGGAAGAGAAGTGGTAGGCAAAGTTCTGTTCTGGAAGCCAGGAGCTAATTATGAGCAGGCATTGCAGTACCTGGATTTCAGCAGAACATACAATTTAAATAAAACTGTATCACAGACACTACATTCAGAACTTCTGTTAGCACATAGTAATTGTACAAAGTAAGAGGTTTCTTTATCATATTTCCATTTAGAACCTCATTAATTATAAGGACCCTTTAACCTTATGTAGTAAAACTTGGAAATTTCTAAGTGTCCAATGGTGTGGTGATGGTTACTGTGGAATATTCCTTAACACTGTGCGACTATATGTCACTGTAATTGGTTTAATAAAGAAGCCGACTGGCCAATAGCTGGACAGGTAGAGGTTAGGCAGGACTTGCAGATAAAAAGAAAGCATGAAAGAGAAACAGGAAGGAGTCTCAGAGTCGCAAGGAGATACAGAGAGAAGGAGATGAACTTGACATACTGAGAAAGGGAACTAAACCACATGACAGAGTGTAGATAAGAGATATGGGTTAATTTAAGCTGTAGGAGCTAGTTAAAAACAAGTCTAAGCTATCGGCCAAGCATTTATAATTAATAATAAGTCTCAGTATGGTTATTTGGGAACTGGCTGGTGGGACAGAAAAATCCACCTACAAATGACGTTCCAACATGGGGCTGGAATTTCTACATAAGACCTAACAAAGCTTAAAAAAGATTCTGAGCACACAAAAGCAGAGTCAAACGTGGCTTCCTGATAACCACCTTTTCTCATATAGGCTCTGTGCTAGTGACAAACAGAGGCATGGCTCCTTTAAGAGACATCTTCCCGGATCAGTGCCAGTGGCAAACAGAGGCACCCCCTTTTAAGAGGCCCGGCTACCAAACACTTAAATGGGGCTTATGAGCAGCAGGTAGCGGCACACTACTTGATAACAGCATGGACCCAAAAGCTCCCCCAGAGTTGGGGTGGTAAACAAGGCTCCCCAATACCTCCACCATGAAGCTAGGCTCTCAGGGAACCAAAGGGGAAGAAGCTAGCCACCAATGCCATGAGCCAATGCATGGCCTAAGTTGAGCCATGCTGACGACTAACATAGCAGTTTAAGATTCAGCTCACTGTCAAAAATCAGGTGTTCATAGGTGTTTGGATTAATGTCAGGGTCTTCATTTCCATTGATCTATATGTCTATTTTTATGCCAATACCAAGCTGTTTTTTATTACTATAGCTCTATAGTAGAGCTTGAGGTCAGGGATGGTGATGCCTCTGGGAGTTCCTTTATTATACAAGATTGTTTAGGCTATCTTGGATTTTTTTGTTTTTCCATATGAAGTTGAGTATTGTTCTTTCAATGTCTGTGTAGAATTGTGTTGGGATTTTGACAGGGATTGCATTGAATCTGTAGCTTGCTTTTAGTAAGATTGCCATTTTTACTATGTTAAATCTACCTATCCAAGAGCATGGGAGATCTTTCCATTTTCTGATATCTTCTTCAATTTCTTTCTTTAAAGACTTAAAGTTCTTGTCATACAGGTCTTTTACTTGTTGATGGGGGAATGTCATTCTGTATGCTATGAATGTGTGTTGATAAATAAAATGCTGATTGGCCAGTAGCCAGGCAGGAAGTATAGGCAGGATAAGCAGACATGGAGAATTCTGGGAAAAGGAAGGCTGAGTCGCCAGCTAGACACAGAAGAAGCAAGATGACAAGGCAGAACTGAGAAAAGGTACTAAGCCATGTGGCTAAACATAAATAAGAATTATGGGTTAATTTAAGTGTAAGAGATAGTCAGTAATAAGTCTGAGCTAATGGCCGAGCAGTTATAGTTAAAATAAGCCTGTGTGTGTTTATTTGGGTCCGAGCGGCTGTGGGATGGATGGGTGAAAGAGATTTGTCCTGACTGCAGGGCCACAGGAGCCGGGTGGGACCAGGAAACCTTCAGCTACACCAACTAAGACTCCTAGCAATAATAGAGGGTGCTTGAACTTACCCTCCCCTATAATCACTTTAGTGACTACCCTAATTGTCATCATAGAACCTACATCCAGTAGCTGATGGAAGCAGATGCAGTGATCCACCATCAAGCACTGGGCTGAGCTCCTACAAAGAAGGAGGGATCACAGGAGCAAGTGAGGTCAAGATTATGATGGAGAAAACCACAGAGACAGCTGACCCAAGCTGGTGGGAGCTCATGGACTCCGGCCTGTCAGCTCAGAACATGCATGGGACTGAACTAGGCCCTCTGAATGCAGGCAACAGTTATGTGGCTAAATCTGTTTGAGGAGCCCCTAGCAGTAGGACCAGGACTTATCCCAGGTGCATGAAATGGTTTTTTTGGAACACATTCCCTAGGGTGGGATACCTTGTTCAGCCTTGACACAGCAAGGAAGGGCTTGGTTCTGCCTCAACTTAGTATGCCAGACTTTGTTGACTCCCCTTGCCATCTCTGAGGAGTGGATGGGGGGTGGGATTGGGGGAGGTGGGGAGGGCAAGAAGGGGATGGAGGAGGAACTGTGGTTTTCAGATTCTGGATGTTTTTAAAAATTAACTTTGAGTCTCTATAGGCAGAGACAGGTGCATCTCTGTGAGTTCAAGACCAGCCTGGCCTACAGAGTGAATTCCAGGACAGCCAGGACTACATGGAGAAGCCCTGTCTCAGATGGAGGGGGGGTGTTAACTTGACTCAAAACATTAGTGTATCATACCATGATTACTTTTTATGCTTTCTCCCTCCCTGCATCCCTTGCTTCCTCGATCTCTCTCTCCTCCCCCTTGTTCCCTCCCTCCCTCCCTCCATCCTTTCTGTCTTTCCTTGTTCCCTCCCTCCCTTCCTTCTTTCCCCTTATCTATTGAACAGAAAACTATTTTGTTACCATACCACCAAGAAACTCTTCCCTCATGTTGCTGGACCATGAGGGAGCCAGTGAATGGCACACAGTGGGATATTTGCTAAGACGACCCAAGTGCAGATGGCTCTGGAACATAAGCAAGAAAGGCGAGATCGGAGGGACGCTGTGCGGGACATCAGCACCATGGGCACTTGAAGCCACTGCTCCAAGGCCAGTAAGTGGGGTGAATCATTTCCCACAGCATTTGTCTGCAACCAGACCAGTTTCTTTCCGCAGCCTGCAGCTTACTGCTCTCCTGAGCTCATCTCCCTTATTTAAAGCATCTCTTTAAAAACGTTGCCCCTGAAGGATTGAGATCAGGAAACTGACAGCTCACAAAACAGCCTGCTGGCACAAGGGCCCAAAGGAGTAGCCCCTAAGAGCAGAGGTTCTACTCTTAGCCCAAATACAACTTGTAAACCGCGGCCTTCTGTGTGTTTGTACTACAGCCTTCTTCCATTACAAGACACTTTGAAGATCTCACCTTCTCCCATTACTTTGTCTTCTACATAAAATGCCCACAGATGTGAGACTGTTAGAACGTGTGAGAACTGCAGCTGATAATTTATAAACCAATAGGGCTCAAACTGTTAGAATTCCATGTTGGTAAGCGGGCCTGTTGCTGCAGGAGCACCCCCTACTGGCTTTAAGGAGAAATGCTATGAACTAGGCACAAAAACTGACAAGTTTGGAAAAACCAGTCAACATTTACTGTCTAGTTAACAAGCCGTTATTGGCCGATGTTCTGCCATAAAAGAGCAACAAGAATTTGTGTATTCAAATGATCAAACTAAGTCACTTGATTTTGTCACTTTTCAAACTAATGCATTTAATAATTTGACACCTTCTAGAATAATTATCACCAAAGGATCTGAGATTTGACTAAATTCTAAGGTCTTGGGGATTTTTCACTTTGATTTTTTTTCTTCAGTTCTTCTTAAAACATGTCAAAGTTGACTGTGTAACAACTGAGCAAAATGGAATGATGCAAAGAAAGATTTAGACATACCCTCTCTGTACATGGGAGGATTCAAAGGTGCAAAGACATCTAGAAGTACAAATATGACATAATCAGAAACAAATTGGATTCCTTTATGAGTATCAGTGGATGCTAAGCTCTTACCTAAAGAAGGCAAGGCTTGTGTTGTTTGATATGTCAAATATCAAACACAATACAAAAGTATTGTAACTGAAACATCACAAGACTAGCAAAGTGAAGTTGCCAGAAACAGACCAGGTGTTTCAAGGGAGACAAAATTGGGAAAGGCATCATGGAAGCTAATTGAAAGAGGATTAAATGAGATGTTGAGAAAATCCAAGCAATGCCTTACTTAAGATCTATACAACAAAAGGTTATAGCTTGGGTAACAATCTAAGCAAAGGAAATCATAAAAGCAACGGGGGAAAGTGTGGGATGGGATTTTGGTCATTCTAGGGAAGGGAAGTGTTCCCAAACCAGACATAAAATGAGCCACATAGTTGGAAGAGGAAGGGGATTGGTGGGAGGGGCAGGGGGAACAGAGGAGGATGGGGAGGACCATATGGTGAAAACATATTAGAGACATGTATAAAAATGTTGTGACTAAACCCATTATTACAGATAATTAACATATACCAATAGAAAATGCTTTAAAGATTTCTTTAAATGAGCCATAGCTTCAGGCAGCAAAAGGAATGCATTATCTTACAATTTCATTTAACATGTCTGTGTTCCTCCCATTTATTTCTGACTTTTCAGCTACTCTTAAGACACACTTTGCCACTGTTACTCACTTTCCATTTTATAATTTTCTCTTTTTTAAAGTAGGAAAATTGAGGCACGTGGTGTTGGAGTTACTTGGCTCCTATCTGGAGAGAGAGTAGGTGAGGGGTAAAGGGTGTCTCAGCAGGAGAATGTGTTTCAAGCTGATGGGGACAGGCACATTAACAACCAGGATGGTCTGAGAAGAAGACAGTTTCCACACCCTGTCAAAACTGGAGAGGAATCTGCTGAAGAAGCCACTGCTTGCAATTTAATGCTCCAGTAATTGTTCCATAAAAAGACCCATGAGCCTTCACTGTGTGAAGGAAATGGTCTAGACACCCGCGGTCCAAGAATGTGCCCTCATGTGGATAACCAACTTAGTTTACACACTCCTCCTGAGTCACAAAGGGGATCCAGAGTGCCAGTGGGCCAGGGCCAGGATGTGGGTGGTTAAACAAGGGCTCTTGGAGGGACTCTCCTGGCAGCCCACTGATGAGCAAATGCAGAATTTCTGAATGAAATTAGACAAGAAGATAAGTTGGTCATGTTCTTTCCAATAAGTGAAGGATGGGCATCCACCAAACTTCCACATTTCTCCAGACTGTCAAATATCCAGGCAATCCTGAGTAACTACCAATGTTTCTCTGTGAGCTTCACATGGGGAAGACCTGTCTATACCAATTATACCTTGAGATTTTTGACTACACATGCACTACTGTGCTTTCCAAACTGCCTTTGTGATTGGACTGTGCTTTCGAAGCTGCCGCTGCATTCCACTTATGGTCAAATGGGAGCAGGGAAATGGAAAGAGGAAACAATCTACATGTTTCTCCTGGATTTGCAGGGTGTATTTTTCCCCTTAATGTATTACAAAGAAGCCTTAAATCCCACCTCTTTCACAAAGAACTTCATTGCTTAATGAAAAACAGTTGTCAAGTTTTCCACACCCAAAGCTGTTCAAACTCATTTCCCCTGATTATCTATTTGCCTAACACATGTACGTAAAGGAATGTGTTCTTTGCCTGTGAGTAACGTGTTTTTATATTAAGGTGTTCTATTACATAATATCCATTATTATTTTCATACTGCAACATAGATTTTGCAAATGAAAATATTTATATAAAAATCTCCCCACAATTTACTTTTCTGTAGCAATCATGCTGCCCATCATAGGCTTGGTAATATAAAGTTTGCCTCATCAGGACAAAGAATTGGATCAAAGGTGTTAACTTGGCAGCTTGCCTTTGGCTGTGACTGAAAGAGGAGAACCAGGCAGAGCTCACTTTTGGACCCACTCCTTTCATCTTCCAGCCAATGCCCTCCATGTCCATCTTCTCCACATATTTCTCTCCTACCCCTTCATGGTATACATTACTAACATTCATCAGTATCAGCTTCTCCTTTATTTCCTACAACACAAGGACTGCATCTCTCACACATCCTACCCCCTGGAAACTAGGTGTGCCCATGTGACTTATTCTGAACAAGACAATATAAACAGAAGGAATGCAGAGCCAAGGAAGGGATAGCCCTACAGCTAAAGTGATTCTGAGCATAGATCTTATGCTGACCTCACTCTGCCTTCCAACAGTCAGAACATTACCAATGGACTTCCTTTCCACCTACAGTGAAAGAGAACTGTACACTGCCTTAGTTAGAGCTCAACCAGAGAGACGGGGCCACTAAGTATTACGAGAGATGATAGATAGATATATAAAAGACAGGTAGATAGAGAGATGATAGATAGATAGATAGATAGATAGATAGATAGATAGATAGATAGATGCATGCATACATACATACATACATACATACATACATACATACATACGTAGGTAGATAGATGATAGACATATTAGATAGAAAGATGATAAATGATAGATTCATTGGTTCATATATATGTGTATGTATGTAGAGAGATTCATCAATATATACAAGATATACATATGTATACATGTATTTGTTATAGTGACTCAGCCTTAAGCAACAATGGGAGATGATGACGTTGTCTTTGAGGGACTGTTGTTTGCAATGTGATGCTGGATCTTGAAGAGCAAAGGATGGACAATCAGAAAAGGAAGACAGATAATGGTGAGAAGGAACAAGACTCACCAAACCACAAGAACAAGCTAGTCTTCCCAAACAAGACTGATGCCCAGGTCAGCTCCCGTTGCCTCTGTCCTTGATTACAAAGGTACTGTGGTAGGTAGAATCACAACCCCCAAAGATGCCCAGTCCCTGAGACCTGCGAATATGTTCCACATGTCGTGAATGGGAGTTAGGACATCAGATGGAATTGGAAACAGTCAGGTTGGTTTCAAACATGAGAGTGATTTTTTATTTCCGTGAAAGATAGAAACTGTCTCAACCTCATTATACATAAGAGGGAGCTCATGTGTTCAGCATGTGGGTCTGATTTAAGTAAATTTGTCCTCTTTGGATAGAAATCATATGTAGTCCCAGGCTGTGGCCTGAACCATTTGCATGTATGAATTGGATTTTGCTGAAATCAGCTGACCATAAGATAGGAGTTTATCCCCATGTCCATAGATCCCATGTAGACCAACTCCTTGAACATAGAAGAAGAAGGTAGAAAAGTGAGGGTCAGAGCCACGAACGACAGGAAAGACCCTTCATCTATGGCTAACATTGGAGGCCGACGAAGGAAATCTTGAGCCAAAGAATGGGTATGCCTCTCCTGAAAGTGGCAAAGAAATGGACCCCCTTCTAAAAGTGAAGGGAAATTTGTGGACAGCTTGATTTATTTTCCCAGTGAGATACTTGTCAAACTTGAAGCTGCAGGATTCTCACCGTGTTAGAATGGCAGAAGAAACTGAAATAGGCACCTGCTGATGGGGCCAAGGTATCAGAGAAACTGAAGGAGGATCTGAGGCGAGGTGAAGCAGTTTCAGGCCAAACTTCTTCGTCAAGACAATGGGACGGATCAGGAGAAAAGACAAAGGTATAGTAAGCCAGGAAAGCACCACTGCTTCCCTGCCGGTCCCCTGTTCTAAGAACCTCCCTGTCGCCCACACTGTATGAGAAAAGGGACTGTGAAGCCTGCAGTTCAGCTGCACCAAGCTAACACGTTACAAAGCCATGACACAGGCTTCCAGCTCTGTGGAATTCACATCTGATCTTATTTTCTTCTTTCTTCTCAAGGAAATTAATGCCAAACTGACAGCTGTTGAAATTTCACTTAATATTAAAATGTCTGAGCGTGTTGAAAATATTTTTTCTTTAGGGTATGTGTATAAAATAGTCCTCATAACTAGAGTTTTGAGAATATATATTGCTTTTACATACACATTTATTTGTGGCTTAGAAAGGGTTATTAAACTAACAGTAAGCTCCTAACTGGGATACATACAGTTTCTCAAATGAGCAATTTATGAACATGTATGGTTTCCTGAAAATCATCCCTATCACATAAAAAAAAAAAAGAATTGCTCAAAGGATCGGTGTATCTATTGCAGCGTGGGAAAACGATTAACAATCTTAAGGGCAGGAAGTATGTTTCACTTACGCCCTCTCCACTCTGGCGTTGGGCTTGAGAATAACATCTTATTCCTGTGCACGGCAGTTGCCTTCTCAGTGAAATGAAATGATCTTTTCAGCTACCTTCAATTCCATAGCAATCACCTGAATTATCTGTGGCTTTTGGAGCCAAAGGGAGTATATGAAAGCAATTGTTAGAAGGGGACTGTTGTTGTCAACCGGCCTCTTTAACTAACTGATAAAATTGGCTTGTACCCACAAGGAAAACAACCCTATGTATGGGTAGATCCATGGATGCCATCAAGACGGACTTTTTAACCTGCCTGAGAAGAATCCATAAGACTCACAAACATGCTGACGCAGTCACTCTGATGGGCAGTCCTAGAGCTCTGAAAACACATGAAACAGATCAGACCCCATCTTCCTGAAGAATACCTTACCCTAGGAAGCAGAGAAGCAGGATCGAGGACACACAAGAATGCCACAGTCCAAAGGAAAAAAGAAAGAAAGAAAAGAAAAAATAAGGAGCACCGACTCTTTGCTGTTTATCCTCAGTCAAGGGCTTTTGTCACGCACAGTCTCAGAGAACAAATTTTGGCTGTGAAATGTATTAAGAATTTAACATATTGACCATGTGTTATCTGAAACAAAGAAGAAAAACTACTGTGGAAACATAAAAAAAAAAAAAAGAGCTGACCACAGTAAGAGTGAGACTCAAAAGGACAAAAGGATAGTGACTGTCGTCCCTAACTCCCAGCCTAAACACAGCATCTCAAAAGTTCCCTTCACAAAAGTCCCAGATGGTTAACCCAGCCGAGGGAAAACAGCCAACTCGATTTCAAATGTGAGAGTGATTTTTTTTTATTTATTTAAATGAAAGATAGAAACTGTCTCAACTTCATTATACCTAAGAGGGGAGCTCGAGTGTTCGGCATGTGGGTCTGGTTTGAGTAAACGTTTGTCTCTTTTGAATAGAAATCATATGTAACCCAGGCAGTGGCCTGGACCATTTGCTAATACTAATTGTTGTCGGTTGAAAGTGGAGTAGGGGATTGTTAAAGTCTTCCCTGGCAGAAACCCGATCTGTGGAAATGTACTTCACAGGAACAGTGATGAGGTTTGCAGCTGGCAGCAGAGTGTGACAGTGTGGCCGCATGTGTCTCCATCTTCTCTTTGCCAATGGCAGAGAAACTCACATGAAACACACTGGGAGTGAGGTGCCCCAAATTCAGATTTTGACTTCCTCTGCCTCCCACCCCAACCCACCCAGCCAGCTCACAACTTGACAACAGAAACTGAAGTGCGTGTGTTCACCATTTCTAAGAACATGTTTTGTTTTGTTTTTTCAAAAATGATTTTTTAATAATGTGACTATTTTGAACTATGATTAATATAAGTACATTTAAGGTATAACATTAGCAAGTTATAAAACCACCAAGTAAGGCCAGATGTATAAACTGACTTGATGTTTTAATTTAAAACACTGGGACCAAGTTGAAAGGCCCGTTATAATCCGAGCCAAATCATGGCAAATTCACATACATTGCCTACCTGTTATGCACATACCTGAATGTCATTGCCTCATACCATTATTATTAGCCAATCTATATGTGATCAAAATAATTAGATTTTTTTTTTAGGGAAAACTTAAGCTAGACAAGTGAACCTTTGATCTTAGGTTAATCACAGCAGTATTTGAGAACCCAGTTGTGTTTGGTAAGCTATAATATAAATTATCTTGTTTTTTAAATAGTTGTGGGGTGTGAAAATGGTAAGTTAGTGTGACTTTCTTTTCTGGTTTCTCATTTGCCCCCCACCATCAGCACTGTAGGGACTAGCATGTACTGTCATGTCAGTCAGTTTTACTGGGCATCGCCACAGCTCATTTCAGGTTGTGAAGAAAGGTATCAGCAATATTCATCTGTAAGAATCATCATACAGTATCATATAATTATTCTTCCTGTGCCGTAGAAGCTAAAGACTGATGCAATACCTGCGCTCTTGGTATGTTCATTAATCATTTATTTAATAAACATAAAGCCATGCATGATTCTTCCCTGTTGGCTAGAATGAATCCTCCAAATACTTCAGTCTCACAAGCAACTATTCACTATTACTCTTGTTCAGACACAGATGCCCAGAGCCCAGACAGCCTGAGTGAAACTGGCCTTAACACCTGCTCTCTCTTCATGACACCCAACCATGCAATACAGAGAAAAGAAATAACAGTAGCACATCCTTGGGAAAGGTGTAAGAGAGCCTAGCCCATGAAGGAAACTTAAAATAGGTAAGAATCCACGTGGCTTATCAGCTGTCTTTCAGATATAAATCGCTAGTCTCCTACTGTCTTCACAGTAGTAGATAGAGCCTCAGGGCTAGAAGGGTGGCTCAGCAGTTAGAGAGCATTGGCTGTTCTTACAGAGTACTCAGGTTCGATTCTGAGCACCCACATGATGGTTCACAATTACCTATAACTCTAGTTCCAGGAATCTGACTTCTCTAGGCATCAGGCATATACATGGTGCACATACATACCAACCACTAATACACAGTAATTAAAATAAATCTTAAAATCATATTTAAATGCTATAAATTATTACCCCAAAGACTATTGTGTCTTTAGGTCATACTAGTATATTAAAATAGCTGAGGTTGACTTGTTACTAAGTTTGGCATCATTTTAAACACTTTCTTGATTCAAAGGCACTAAAACAGTGGTTTTCAACCTTCCTAATGCTGCAATCCTTTAATACAGTTCCTCATGTTGTGGTGACCCCCAACCATAAAATTATTTCGTAGCTACTTCATAACTTTAAGTTTGTTGCCATTATGAGTCATAATGTAAATATCTGTTATGCAGGATGTATGATTTGCAACCCCCAAGGGGGTTGTGACTCATAGATTGAGAAGCACGGCAGTAAAGGATCATTTGTACCAGCAATCAGCTACCTGAGAGTGTTGATGGACCTTGCTAACTGGCCATCCAAACTGTTTCCTTTTCTTCCTGCACAGCAGAAAGGCCACACTTTTTAATCACTTGCAGTTTGGTGCAGCCACATGATGTTAAAGACTAAGTGACAGGAGCCCCTTCCAGTCCAGACCCATAAAAGGCCCCACACACACACACACTAATCCCATAGCAACACATTCCCTTTCCTGCACACACACACCAGCTTGATGACAGGATGTGACTCCCATCCAACAGGATGTGAAGGGCAGACAGACAGAGCTGTAAAAAGGAAGAGTTGAGCACCCTAAAAACTCCACCCCAGGGAGGCTGCCTGTAGGAATTCACATGACTGTGAGCAAGTGTGACTTCCCTTCTGCCGAGCAACCGAGCCAGTGGGGGACTATCAGTTGTGGTACTAACACACAACCTAGCCTTGGTTCCACTCCTCTTACAAACTGAGTGGGGGGTGGGTAAGTAAGAAGACCGAAGGAAGGTTTTGAGCACTCACTCTTCACACACTGTGCCACACGCTCTTTCATATGACATATCATCTCAACCACTGCAGAGATATGAGACAGAGATATCATTGCCCTCCTTCAGTGTACAGGGAGACATCCATAAGGTTACCAGCCACTAGATAAACAGCAAGATTAACGTTCAGGTCTGACTGTGTCACCTGGGCCGGTCCTGCTCACCAAGAACCCTCCTGTACTACCTGAACTATCCCACTTTCTGTTCCCTGGGTAGACATTTCCCTGAAGTGACAGCTTCTGGGATGGGCAATGAAGGAAGCCAAGTACGTTCACTGGAATGAGAAGTGGGTGGAGGATGTGTAACTGACCTCTGCATTTATAACTTGGAACACGTTTTTTTTTTCCCCACAGAAAAATTATTATGCAGAGATGCTCCATCTTTCAAACTGTATGCAAAAGCACTTTGCAAACCATCATGAACTATATAATAAGACTACAAGGAATTACTATTCCCACAGTACATTAGCACTATAATTCGACACATCGTAGATAAAATAGCATTTTGTGAAGTAGTTTGAGAATTTTTTTCCCTCAATCTTTTTTTTTAATTTCTGTTTCTTTTTCTTTTAATTTTATAATTAATTTAATTTTACATATCAGCCACGGATTCCCCTGTCCTCCCTCCTGCCGCCCCCCCAAACCCTCCTCCCCGCACTCCCCCCAATTCACCCCCCATTCCCACCTCCTCCAGGGCAAGGACTCCCCTGGGTATTCAGCTCAGCCTGGTAGATTCAGTCGAGGCAGGTCCAGTCCCCTCCTCCCTTCACCCAGGCTGAGCAAAGTGTCCCAGCATTGGCCCCAGGCTCCAAAAAGCCAGCTCATGCGCTAAGGACAGGTCCTGGTCCCACTGCCTGGGGGCCTCCCAAACAGTTCAAGCTAATTAACTGTCTCACTTATCCAGTTTGAGAATTTAACCACTGCTATGCTGTTGCAAAGGAAAAATACATTCCAGTAGCCCAAACAACTGACTTGTCACAGACTTTTGGAACTCCATCCATTAAAAAACCGAGAATGGCGTGGATAAAGAGGGCACAGCATCACTGTCCTCATCAGTCATTATTATTGAGGGCAGTGTATTGGGCGAGGGCTTCAGAGTAGGGTGGAAAGAAGGGAAGTGTTAATCGAACTGCTCAGCGGCTGCAGTTCTCACACCCACTTGGGAAGGAGCCCAAACTGTTCCAGAGCATCGCTCTCATCCTTTGTTGTCCTTCCGTCTTCTGTGCTTTCTTCTCCCACTTTCACTTATCCTTTGCTCTATGGTACCCGTCGCTTGTCGTCCCTCCTCTTGTCTATCATGCACACTGACTCCGTCAGTAGTCACTGAACACACTCTCTGCGGGGGCTGACTCAACAGTCAGGGTTTGTGTCTAAGGGACCCTTCTCCCTGCTGTGGGCCACACCAGCACAAACCTTCAAGACTCTAAAATGGTCCTAACCAATCTCAGGACATTGGTCCCCCTGCCACCCAAAGAATAGACTGTGGCTGGTCAGCACTCACTCAGAAGCCACACATCATTCTCACGGGCACCTTTTGCTCACAGAAAAATTCCTCATTACATTTAGAACCCCTACAATGTCTGTGTCTAAACCCATCCCTATCCAAAGCTCCCCTATGTATGTACCCAATTATTGAATTACGTGATCCTCTGTATACAACTCTATACACCGCCTTCCTTCTGCCTTTGTTAGCCTGCCTTCCTCAGCAGTGCTCTTCAGGTAACCAGGATAAATGAACTTAGTGTATTTTTTTTTCAGTATTTCCCTCAAAGATCTTGTACTTGCAGAACATGTCTATATCACTTCAGCTATGGCTCTTCTGTGGGGATAGAAAGAAGCATGTTTTCAAAAGCCCTTTATGCATTAGACACAGTGATGGGTACTTTTATGTAGAATCCTATTTCATTGACAATATCCCTACAAAGTGACTGACAATTTCCTAACTGTTTACATATGGAAACCAAGAAGTTAAGTATGTTTTGTAGGTCGGGAAAATGCAAGGCCTGGATTTGACCTACTGTACACTGAACAGCAAAAGCCATGTCTGTCTCCTGCACTATTTCTCTTACAGCAAGACTTGGAATGTGGTGTCCACACTTGTCAATGTGTCTATGATTCTGTCTATAGATACTTTCAGGTCAGAAGATGGATCTCAACCATCTTTGCATCATGGAGGATCTACTGTTATGCCTGGAATAGCAGGTGCTTAGTATATTATTGATTTGGGCATGATCCTGAATGAGGGTGGTTATGTCAAAAATTCTCTATATTGTTGCCATACGCAAGTCACTCATCCAGAAGCAGCCATGGATATGTCTGCAGATATATTCACAGAAAGAACCAGGCGTGGGAATCTCTCCAGTCCAACGCTCCATTGTGATTTGAATAAGAACAGCCCCCATAGGCCCATCTATTTGAACGCTTAATCATTGGGGAATGGTACAATTTGAGATAGATTAAGAGGTGTGGCCTTGTTGGAGAAAGTATGTCACTGGAGGAGGGGGGCGGTTTGAGGTTTCAAAAGCCCACACTAGGCTCCGTGTTACTCTCTCTGTCTGAAGATCAGGCTGTAGTTCTCAGCTAATGTTCCAGTGCCATGAGTGTCGCCATACTGTTGGGTGACAAAACTCTTCCTTAGGAAACATAACACACATGTCTACTCACCCCAAATAGGGATCCCACAACAGGCCAAAGTACAGATACGACCAAAGTCCAACTTGGTAAACCAATGGGTTTTATTGGATTACTTCCAGGTTTATGTGTGACGTGTTACTTACAGAAATGGCTCAAAGACAGCTGTATCACCAAAGCCTACCCCAGCATGGGTGACAGCTCCCAAAAGCTGGGACCCTGGAGCACACTACACAGCCTTCAGGCAGCTCAACAGGGTGGAGAGTGTCCTTTCCTGGTGACCCAATTGTTCTAAACCTCTTCCAGGCAGCTTGGCTGTTTTCTGCTTCTCCCAGGCAGATTGTCTGGTCTCAGAGTCTTCTTTGTAGTTCGGTTTTTATGAGTCCCACCATGCACCACTGCGATGATAATGAACTAACCCTCTGAAACTGTAAACAACCCCACAATTAAATTATTTTTAAAAGTTACCTTCACTCATGGTATCTCTTCACAGCAATAGAACAGTGAATTAGATATTCTCTAAAGAAATTTTGAACTGAACAGAAAATTGAGTGATTGGCTCTTGGTATTTGCACCTGGCAAAGTCTGATGCAATGGAGTGTCAGCAAGCCCTGAAATACTTTGTTTGTTTAGGTATTCAATGAACTATTTGTCAGTTTTGTAGATTCAAGCATAAGACTGAGACACATACACAAGTGTTTCTTCTCAGCCAATAATAGTTTCTAATTCCATCTGGAACCCTATTCCAGTTAGAGAAAAATATGTCTATTTTTTCTTTTCTTCTAAGACCTCAAAGCTTGCAAATCTGGGATCTGTTGGGTAGTAATAAGAGAGATCCAAAAATCAAGGCCCTCTATAAAACTCAAGTCCTCTGTTAGCCAAGACTTCAGATCGTAGAGATCATGTTGACCCTGATCTGTGGCCCAGGCACAAAATGCAGTTGTTATAAGTTCTGAACAAGCCTTGTTGTGATACAATTTAAGGATCAATAAGGCCCTGTAAATTACTATGACATTTTTAGTGATGCCATGTCAATGGACCTTCTACATTCTAACAGAAGCATGTTGCTGAAACACTTAAAATGCCTTGGCACACTTTAAAAGTGCTTTCTATAAAGGAGACATGAAATTAGTGGTGTGTTTCAGTCAACACATCCTACATGATGCTTTCTTTCCCCTTCCTCAAAGCCACAGAATTAAACAAAGTGGGCCTACAGGAGCCCTCTAGACATTTCTCTGATGGTAAGAACATGTGGGTAGTGAGGAATGAAGTCAGTGTTACAATCTCTTCTCACACTCCCATGTGCACGTGGCCAGCATTGAGCTAGCCTTTATCATCCGATTTCTTACTTAGAGAAGTTTTAGATATGAGCGCTTCTCATGTCATTTCTGGGGTGTGCTGGAGCAGGGCGTGGTTTACTTCTCATTTCTGTACCCTAGTCTTTGTCTTGGTGGGCTCCAGCCTGCCTCTTTCCCCACCACCTTTCTTCATGCCCTGTTCAGAAACATTCACACCCACTGTGACTGCTCTCACTCCACCCACAGCACGTTTTCAAGGTTGTTTTTCTGCCACACAGCAGTCTCCAGCCATCCAGCTTCTAATCGTAGGTGTACATTAGCTTGGAAATGCACACCCCACCCTTGGTTATCTTATCCACGACATGTATAAATATTACCTCATTCATACTTGCCCTGACTCCAGAGATTAACTCTGAAGTGTCATGATAAATGTACAATTTAAAAAAAATAATCATTTCCTCAAACTTGGTCGGTCTCATTTCAAACTTCATCCCTGTTGTGATGGGGCTACAAGAACTTGTCATCTTTTATACTGCTCCATTTCCAAAGACTGGAGCCAAATATGATGTCATATGTTCTGGTAGCCCGGCACTTATCTAAAGGAAAAAGCTTACCCAGGGCTCTTAATAATGTTTTTATTTGTTATAATAACACAGAGAGCATACGTTGGAAAACATATTTTTAAGGGAAGCCAGTGAGACAGACTTTAACCTTTAACCATGAAAAGGGTTTTTTATAATATTTCAAAAATAAGACAAATTGTACTCGTCAGACAGAGTAAGCATTGATTGGCAGAGGTTTTAGTCACTAGCTTTTAATGCTGGAAAAATGTGCTGGCCAGTGTAGCACTGTGCAGGGGTTACAGCAGGCATCAAGAAGTGAAATATGTATTCCTACCCAACATACCTAATAGTTAGTTTTTTAAAGGAAAATAAAAACATTAAGATTCTCCCATGTTCTAATTAGCACCCATTGTATAGTTAAGTCGCATGAAAAGGAGGTGATGTCATGGGAAACAGAGCAGATTTGCAGAGAGAGAGAACAGGACGTGGCCTTGGAAGGGAATGATCCTGAGAAAATATCTTCCTTGAAGATAATCAGTTCCACCTCCAACCCAAGGATGTGGAAGTACTTGTGGTGATATTTTATTTGTGCTGAAATGTGGTGATATTTTATTTGTATGTTAATAAATAAAGCACGCCTGGAGATCAAGGGGAAAAAGGCCAGCCATTTTTAAGTAAATATAGAAGTCAGGCAGTGGTAGCGCAGGCCCTTAATCCAATCACGTGGCAGTCAGGGTCTCTGTGTGTTCAAGGTCACACTGGGAACAGAGCCAAGCGTGGTGACATATGCCTTTAATCCCAGTACCAACCATAGAGACCTGGAGGTCCATAGAAACAGGCAGTAACAAGTGAGGTAGCTGGGCTAAGAGTCAATGAGAGAGCAGAATGGCAAGGCAATAAAGGCATGGGTAGAAAGGAAGTAACTCACCTTTTGGTAGCTGCAGAGCTGGAGAAGTAAGGTTGGTGGCTATCACTATTTCCCTGATCTCTAAGGCTTTCACCCCTATAATTGGCTCCATGTTTTTTATATAATAAAACCATTTAGAAATTCATCTACAAGTACTTAGAAAGCCTGAAAAACAATGCAAATATGTAGTATAGTTTGGCCAGTTCTACGCACACTATTCTTTCCCTTTGTATTGAAAATAGATTTTTTTTTCTAATACACTGTATCCTGATTATAGTTTCCCTTCCCTCTGCTCCTCCCAGTTTCTTTCCATCTCCCCTCCCCTCTGGATCCACTTCCTTTCTGTCTCTCATTAGAAAGAAAAAAAAAAAGACAGGCTTCTAAAAGATAACAACAAAACATAACAAAGTAAAATACAATAAGGTAAAATAAAGACCATCACATCAAAGTTGGACAAGGCAAACAAACAGAAGGAGAAGAGCCCAAGAGAAAGCACAAGAATCAGAGACCTCCTCATTCATACACTCAGGAGTCCCATAAAAACACTAAACTGAAAACTATAGTATATACACAGAGGACCTGGTGCAAACCTCTGCCAGCCCTGTGCATGCTGCTTCAGTCGCTGTGAGTTCATATAAGCCTTGCTTAGTTGATTCAGAGAGCCTTGTTCTCCTGATGTCCTCCATCCCCTCTGACTCTTACACTCTTTTGGCTTCCTCATCTGCAAGGTTCCCTGAGCTCTGAGGGGAAAGACTTGATGAAAATATCCATTTAAAATTGTCATGCTGCTTACTATTTGCACATCCCATCCTCTCCTCCCTGACCAGCCTGTGCTGGAATTATATCTACAAAATCACCCCTCCCACTCGTCTGCAAGTTTCTGAAACTCAATTCATTATTCCATCTCTGGTGTTTAGGACAGTCCTGGGCAGCAGGCCTGTGAATGATTTACTTGTTCAATGAGTATTTTGTTGGTCCCCAAGTTTTCCGTAATTCATGTCCGATTTCCTTTCTTCCCTGAAAGCCCAGGCTTATTGTCTTTGCCTCATTACTATCCTGTCTACACCACACAGTGTTAATTTCTGACCTGTGTCCCAGCGTTTCCTTCACTGTTATTTTTCCCTGAAGTGTCCACCTTAGACAGGACATAAGAATAAATACTGTAAATAAAAAAGACACCAAAAGCAGAAACTTTCTCTTCATTCTTTGGAGTTAAACTTTAAATACCATGTACATTTTGATAGAAATCTACACTATAGCCGAATTTAACTTAATCAAAACAATATTCTCCTAAAATACTTAATTAAACAACTGCTCCAGAAAAGGGCCAGATTCATCTTGCATAATCAAAGACCCAATATTATAATAGCGTGCTCCAAGACCCAGCAATAACTTATATTGAGTTTTATTTTAATATATTAAAATTAAGGGGGAATCTGAACTCACAATTTAACTGCACCTTGTAAACCTCCCATGACCAACAAATTACTGTGTTAAAAAGTCCAGAGGCCATCCTCATTGTGCCTGGACTTGATATTTGTCGGAGTAATCTGAATTTCATTTTTGCATTGCCTAGGGAAGTGTCTGTTTCATACAGGAGCCAACAAATCCATTGTTGAGCATCATAACAATAATTTATGAGCTTCCAAGATGCTTCCTACTGTTCTGACAAAGTTGAGAATTTCTGAAGTATTTTCAATTAAGGCATACCAAAGGCAGGATAGCTGGAGATCTTAGGAATGAGGAACAAACATCATCTTCTGGAAGTTAATCCAAAAGCAGAGTCCAAAGCCAGGCCTAACTTTGGTATCAGAACAAATGTCTTGCTTCAAAATGAAAATCAGCTAAGGATCATTCTGCTTTTGGAAGTAACCCAGTCTCAAAAAATAAGGAAAACACCTGACATTGACTTCTGGTATTCATATGCACAAGCACACCCATGCACACACACATGAACATGCACACAAAGAATCACATTGTAGCCGGGCGGTGGTGGCACACGCCTTTAATCCCAGCACTCGGGAGGTAGAGCCAGGCAGATCTCTGTGAGTTCGAGGCCAGCCTGGGCTACCAAGTGAGTTCCAGGAAAGGCGCAAAGCTACACAGAGAAACCCTGTCTCGAAAAACCAAAAAAAAAAAAAAAAAAAAA
>CABHPR010123612.1:0-13055 GCA_902168415.1 Peromyscus melanophrys
AACAAAAGACTCATTGTATTTCTCTGTCTTCCAGTCAGGAAAAAAGGTGCCACAAAGAAAAAGACAAGAAGCAAAAGGAATGGACGAAAGAAAAAGAGCAGCGGGAGAATGTAAAGGTCAGACAGAGAATCTACAGGGATGAGCATCAGGGCCCCCTGGGACAAGCAGTGAGAAAAAAGAACCCACCAGTGGGAGACAAAGGGGTGTGGGTGTGAAGACAGAATGTGCAGAGCACTGAAAAGAAGAGAACCTTGGGACCCGGGATGTCCCACTTAACCAAAGTACCATCCCCAGCACCAGTTAGAAAACAGCAAATATGATGAGGTAAAAAGATCAAAGGCTAGGAGGGGCTGGTTAGATTGGAAAAGGAGGCAGCACCAAGAAAGGCAGTGGCAGTCATGGTGTGAATGCACAGCAAGGACACCAAGCAGCTCCCAGGAAACATCTGCTCCCAGGGTCCTTCTCAACTGAGGAACCAAATAATAGTGACAGTGTCTACCATTTCTTTTGGGCAAGAAGTAAGAGCATGCTCAGTGAGGACAACTGGACCCGTCCACCCATAGTAAGTAAAGGCACTGACCCTCGGGAATCAAAGGTCCCACCACCTACCCGTCCTTCCATGGCATCCTGGACACCAGCCACTGTCTCCTGTCTGACTTACAGAGCAGATCTTCTCTTCCCAACCTCTGGCTGGCATTTTCTTTGGGCCGTCAACCAGCTCCCAAATAAAGACACAGAGACTCATTATTAATTATGAATGCTCAGCCTTAGCTTAGGCTTGTCCAACTAGCTCCTTTACCTTAATTAAAGCTGTTTCTATTCATGTATGTTTTGCCTCAGGGCTATTTACCTTTCTTTCATTCTGTACGTCCTACATTCCTGCTTCCTCCCTGTCTGTCTGTCTTTCTGTCTGTCTGTCTGGCCTCTGGTGTCTCCCTGGCTTCTCTTTTTCTTTCTTTCCTGAGCCTAAATTCCTCCTCCTCCTTACTCTCTCTGCCCAGGTGTCCCACCTATACGTCCTCCATGGTTATTGGCCTTTCAGCTTTTTCTTAAAGTCAGAGACCTTAGACAGGCAAGGTAAAACAGCAACACATCTTTACCTAGTTAAACAAATACAACACATCTTTACATAGTTAAACAAATATTGGCCAACACCAGCCCTCAGGTGATATAGGCCCTCACCCCCTTCCCAGCCATGGGAGACCAAATCAGTGCTGAAGTCTACCTAGGCTAGGCTGGCATGAGGGAACCACATGTCCAAGAGCAGGTTCCTGAACCTAATGCCTTCCCTGCTGTGTGTGAAGGTTGTGGGCATTCATTCTTGTTTAGGGGGACTCTCTACTGTGTGTGTCTGGGTCCCAAGGACCACTGTGCTCCTCCTTGTCAAATGAACATGTCAGTCACAAATACCACTGAGGAAAGGATAATCAAGGCTTTGTGAACTTGGAGAACTCCTGAACTGAATAATCCAGGTCTCTGTCCTTGCTACCTCTCCTCTGGTCCTAATAAGCTAGGTCTGTGAAACAGACCCTGTAGGATGCAAATCCTCTAACTGGACTTGGGCATCACACTCCTCAACCTCCACCCCACATCTACCACCACCTCCTGCCACCTCCTTTGGCTACAAATCACAAGTCTTAGATGAGCTTTGTACTTCCATGATCTGGGGACTCTTCTCTTGCTTCCCCAGGTCACGTGACAACTCTCCTAATGAGGTAAGCACTGCCACTTTCACTGCCTGCTTCCTCTCAGATGTCTCTGGAGAGATGGGGACACTCAGAGCCACAACTGTGTGTCCTTAGTTCCTCGTGCAGTAGATGAGGAGCTGTACCTCTCTCACCCTTAGCCTGCTCGCCTGCATTCTGCCCCCTACAAAAGAGGTTACAGGTTTGGATGAGCTAGCCCCTGTGTAGTTCCCAGTACAGACCCAAAGGAGGAAGGGCCACACCCCTTTCCCTTGTCTCTGCTCATCTGAACCTGCTCTGGCCTTCAAAGGAAAGACTCCATTCCAATCAGTCTGAAGTGCAGGCTCTGGGATCTCACTCTGACCCTTCCTCTATCCAGCACCCTAGTCCCTTGATGTCTACCAGATGGATTCAGACAAGAGACATCCTGTCACGTAGAAGACTGGCAGGTTTCTTAGAGAATGATGGGAGGCATGCTCAAAAGTGAGGGTGGACATTGGCCAAAGGGCCACTGCAGATGAAAGGCCCTCAAGGAGCGAGAGTGGACAATGGCCAGGGACCACGGGCTACATGTTAAAGTCGGCCGGGTACTGTCTTCTAAAATCTCTGGCACAGGAGACCTTCCTGAGATGTTTTCCTGTGCAGGACAAACAGACCATGTGGGTTGACTCTAAAGGAGGGGACTATTGTGTATCTCTGTTCTTTGCCAGAAGGCTCCAGCCACATAGTAACTTATATTCTTCTTAGCAATTGAGATGGTCACTTAAAGAATTTAAAGGCTGGAAATGTACTCTCATTACTAGAGTGCTTGCCTGGCTCTCCCTGGCCTAGGTTTGATCCATAGCACACATAAAGCAGGAACAGTAGTGCGTGCTGCAAGCTGCAAGAATATATTATAGAGATTTAGCTGTACATATTAAAGTTATACCTAGAAAGGTGAAGCTTTTAATATATCAGCAGTCTTCTGCTGTGAATTTCTTTTATACTCATATACTACTAGGCCTTAAAGGCAAAAAGTATAAGCTTCTGAGACCTAGTGCTGATCTGAACTAGGTAACACCCCTCCTAAGCCTAAGAGACAGATGGATTGTAGATGCATAGCTCTGTTTCTTGTGCAAATGAAGCTGAGACAACCACTTTTTCTTCAGGCCTAGTGGCATTCCAGAGCTATTGACTCAGGACAAATGAGTTTTTTTGCATAACCAGGTGCAGTAAAGACTGGAGCACAATTCCTGGTCTCCTCAGAGTCACATGGCTGGAGGAGAGAGGAACAAGGCAGAGTTTGTGTAGAGAATGGCTCACCCTGAGGAGAAAGCAGCAACAGCAGCAGCAGCACCACCAGCACCACCCACACACACTGGCATAGAGGGACAGGCAGGGAGTGTACACAAACACAGAGCAGTGACCACTAAGTAAAGTCCTATAGAGGGCCTTGTGGATCCTAGCTTCTACCTAGGAGCTGAGTGAGATCAAAGGAAGATCCAAATGAGACACTTTGAATTCACAACTACCTCTGTGCTGACATATATGGACCCCCTGTCTTGGATCAAGACATATATAACATGTGATTGTGAGGTAATCTTTTCTTGTGTAGAAATTTTTGTCTTAGGAGGTATAAAAGGGATAAGAGAAAAATAAGGAACATAGAAGGGAAACGTGAGGGAAGAAGAAGGGAAACAGCAGGGAAAAGGAAGGAAACAGCAGGGAAGAAGAACAGAACAGAGAAAGAACAGAAGAAGCAGAAAGAGAAAAATGAAACGAAGAATTAAGCTTTGACCCTCTGATAATATCTCCTGGCTGTTAATGCACGATCACCAAAGAAACACCTCCTTTCTCCTTTCTCTGACCTGCTAAATGCTGGTTCTCTCAGCAAAACTGTCCCTGTGGATACTTTGGCATGGTCACTCTTGTGGGACTGTCTGCACCTTAGAGTTGTTTGGCGTTATGTCTCTGTGAGAACTGCCACATGGAGGGAGTGACACTGTTAGTGCCCAGAGCTCCAGCTGCAGTGGCTGATGCCCAGCTCCACACACATGACTCCTGGCTTCTGTTACAGCTTTTCTGTAAACTATACCACTGCCATGGGCAAGACAGAGACAGACTGACTCATTTCCTCCCCAGTTTTGTCCACATCTGTCTTGGGTAGATGAGATCCACCTATGGCCATCCTTGTCTACCTCAGCCTTCTGCAGGGACAACACCAACTCAGGGCCAAATTCTCAGATGGATAGCTGAGAGAGTATGTGGAACACCAGGAACGCCAGCTCCCTGCAGTCCACAGCAGAAGACACCCACACAGGCAGTCGTCCTGAAGGATGTCTCCTGAGTCAGGGCTCCAGGCCCACCATGTCCCAGTGTACTCACTCTGCCCAGTCCTGCTGCCCAACAGAGGTCATACATCTGCCAGAGCATCTCTTCACATAGCCCAAGGACTGTAGAGATGCAGCTGCAGGAAGAAACATGTGGCAGGGATGCAGAAAGACCAATATGCAAAAATGCCAAAGCACATGCTGCCCTCAGCCTGGAACCCACATCTCCTTCCCAGGGAACAGGTGCTCAAGGTCCTGGATTCCTTATGGAAGGCAGTCTGGACACCCCAGCACCCCTACACAAAAGACCAAAGATAGCATAGCCTCTAAAATGCTCCTGGCCTTGGAGAGATGGCCTCCATTAAGAACTGCAGAGGGACAGTTTTAAAAAGACTAAATAGAGTATAAAAATAATCTTGAAAGACAAAAACATAATTGGACACACTTTAAAGATATCAGGGCAACAATCCAACATATAATAGTTTAAATAAACAAAATATCTAAAAATAATTAAAAACTAAAAAATAAAAATAAGAATAACTTGAACAACAATGTGGGAGACTCTAACTCAAAACATAAAAGCAAAGCTGGAGAGGTGGCATGGAGAGTCAAAGCCCTGCCACCCAAGCCTGGCAACCTGGGCTGAAAGAGGAGAGCTGGCTTCCAAAATTATCCTCTGACCTCCACATGTGCACCATGGCATGTAGAAACACATGTGTGCACTCATGCACACAAGCACATATCACACACACACACACACACACACACACACATATACTAAAAATAAATTAAATTTCAAAACTTCACAACACTGAAGAAAGGACCTAATGAAAACACCAGATAAAAAAGAAGTTCCAGGTGCACAGACTGGCAGAATTAATACGGTAAAAATATCTATATTACCAAAGGTGATCTAAACATCAGTGTAAAATGGGGACAAAAATTCCAAAAATGTTTCTGTGAAGAGAAATAGAAAACACTACATTCTCACAGAAGCAAACAAGACCCCAATGTCCAAAGCAACCCTGAGCAGAAAGAGGAATGCTGGAGGAATCACCATGTTCCATGTCAAATACCCCTAACAATAAACCTAACAAAACGGCATGGTTACTGGCAAGACATAGACATTCAAACCAGTGCAACAGAACATAGGACCTAGAGATAAACTGAGCAGCTACAGCTGATCTGTGACCAAAAATACATTGCCAAAAAATACATCTGAGTAAAGACGGCCTCTTTGACCAATGTTCATGGGAAACTGAATAGAAGAACAAAACTAGGTTCTTTTTTTTTTTTGTCCAAAAATCCATGTGAACCTGAAACTTGGAAACTTCCAAAGGAAGAAACTTCAAGATACCTGCAGCAGCAAGGACTTTCTGGAATGGATTCCACTGCCTCAGAAATCACAACAAGAATTGGCAGATGAAGCTGGACAGTGATGGCACATGCCTTTAATCCCAACACTTGGGAGGCAGTGGCAGGAAGATCTCTGTGAGTTAGAGGCCATCCTGGTCTACAGAGTGGGTTCCAGGACAGCCAGGGAGACACAGAGAAACCCTGACTAGAGAAACCAATAAAGAAAGAAAAAAAGAATTGGCAGATGGGATTTCATGAAACTGAGAAGTTTCTGCACAGCAAAGGAAACAACAGAGTGAAGAGTCAGCCAGAATGGGTGAGAAGGTTGCCAGATACACTTCTGACAAGGAATTAACACAGAGTCTATAGAAAGAGTTCAAAAAGTGAATCAGATAGTAAGAGAGTCTCAAATCATATGGACAATAAATAGATAAAGGTACAGAGCAGAGTCCTGAAAAGAAGTACAAATGGGGAGTAAATACATGAAAAATTCATTACTTTTATCCACCAGGGAAGTGTGAATCAAAAGTGTACACAACAACTATGTCAGGTGAATTGGAACTACCTCCAAGTTCACTGAGAAAGCCTGTGTCAAATACACACACACACACACACACACACACACACACACACACACACACACACACAGAGAGAGAGAGAGAGAGAGAGAGAGAGAGAGAGAGAGAGAGAGAAAGACACACACATAAATAATAAACAAATATGAAGAACCAGCCCACAAAGCAGGAGACTCAGGGAGAAGACCTGTCCTCCACTTCCCAGGACCCTTCCTTTTTGCTGTGCCCAACCACCTCACAGCTGCTTGATAGGAGCTGCTACCTCCTCCTGGCCCCTTTTCTCCCTTTGAGACTCACCAGTTCTCAGCCTGCTCCCCACAAGGAACTCTCCAACTACCACACTGGCTGGGAGATCCAGGTGACTTTATTCTTTGGGACTTACCAGTGTCCTGTCTGCTGTCTAACTGGGGCCCTCTAGTTTTCCTACCCATTTGAGACCCAGGACCAGTTCACACTGCCAGAGAAACTTCTTCCAAATTTCTCAGCCAAGCTGATGCAGACCTTATATTATAGCTGGCAACCAGAAAACCTGGGATAGAGGTTGTAGCCTCAATACCAGACAGAGAAAACCAACATCCTAACCTGCTGTGAATTAGCTCCTTCCTGAACACTGTAAACACCTCTGCCAAAAAGAAGACAGCCTTAAATAAACAGAAAATATAAACTCAACGGATAACCAACTCAAGAAGCACAAATCTTAACTTGGAAATGAAAACAATACAAATAACCAAATTAACACATCTCTACCAAAAAGGAAAAAAAAAGATACAAACACCACAGTAACAGCCCCTATTGAAAATGACTTGAAAGAACTCCCAAATGCTTCAACCATGGTCACACAACTCAAAACCGTCAAAGACTAAAAGAACAGTGAAACAAGAAGCTGATACAAGACATAAAACTAGAGTTTAAGAAAACATAACCAGAAATGATGCTGGAAATGAAAAACTCAATAAACTGTTTAAAAAGCTCAGTGGAGTCAGGCATGATGGTGCACACCTTTGATCCCAAAACTTGGGAGGCAGAGGCAGGAGGATCTCTGTGAGTTGGAGACCAGCCTGGTCTATATAGTAACTTCCAGGACAGCCAGGGCTACATAGTAAGACCCTGTCTCCAAACAAAATGAAATGAAACAGAACAAAATTCCTTGGAAAGCCTCACCAACATAATGGCTCAGGTAGAAAATAGAGAGATGGGGATGGAAGACCAAGTAGAGAAATTGAATCATTCAGGAAATGTCAATGAGCATGAACAGGACATGGGAGTTTGGGGTTATGACAAAAACACCTAATCTCAGTGTTAGAGGACAGAAGAAAGAGAAGAACACCAAAGCAAAATACAACACATCAAGAAAAAGAAAACAAAATCTAGTTTTAAAATGGGCAAAAGCCACTTGTCTTAAGAGAGGCATCATCCAGCAAATGCAGAGAACCACAGTCAAACACTAGGCAGAGCCACAGGAGGAGGAAGGAAGTAGGAGCCAGAGAGGGCAGAGCCAGAGAAGGAGGAAGGATGTAGGAGCCAGAGGGTCCAGGTCACCATGAGAACACAGGCTACAGAATCAACTAAGCAGGGCTTATAGGGGCTCCAAGAGACTGAAGGGACTAACATGGATCCTGTGTGGGTCTGAGCTGGGTCCTTTGAATATGTTACGATTGTGTAGGTTGGTATTCTGGTGGGACTCCCAACAGTGGACATGGAGGGTGTCTGACTCTGTGGCCTGTGCTTTGGACACTTTTTTCCTCCTACTGGGCTGCCATATACAGCCATGATTTCAGGGTTTGGACCCAATCTTATTGCATCTTGTTAGCCATGTTCTCTGGATATCCCTGGGGGGCCTGTTTTTTTTTTTTTTTTTTTTTTTTTTTAAGGGAAACAGAGGAGGAGTTGACCTGAGAAAGAAGGGAGATTGGGGAGGGACAGAGAGGAGTGGAAGGAGAAGAAAGTGCACTTGGAAGTAATGCATGAGAAAATAATAAAAGTTTTTTTTTTTTAAAAGACAGCAAAAAATAAGTGGGCCAAAGGCTCAGAAGTCCCTCCAAAGAAGATGTACAAGTGGTGCATGAAAAAAATTCAATGTCATTAACCATTGTGGAAATACATATCAAAATCACAGTGACATCTCCACTGCCATACCAATTTCTAATGAAAGCTAGATAGATATTCAAAGGTTCCCTTGGGAAACTTGCAGACAGCTATAAAGGTCCACACAGCATCTGGAGCCTCCTTGCAACACCTCACAGATAAGCTGCAGATCTCAGTGAAGGCCAGATGGAGACACTGGACACACAGAAGAGTATTTCCCTCACACAAACAATCTCAAAGCCTGTTGTACTTGTTATGTTTTTGTCTTCTTGACAAAAGCCAGGGTCATTTGGGAAGAGGGAACCTCAATTGAGAAAATGCCTCCCTCAGATTAGCCTGTTGTGAGGAGCACAAAGGTCCTTGCACTCACAGAGAAGCACTAGGAAAACTAGGAATGTTAAACATGCTGGGTAGGTACAACCTGACTTCTGCCCAGGAGGCTGGGAATGGAGGTGTCCCATAGCCCAGGTGATCTCTGCACTATCTGTAGGACCAAGCCATATCTGGTACCCACAAGCTCCAACAAAGAAGACCAGAAGTGGTCAACAATCTAGATGACCTCTGTGTTATCTACATGGCCAGTGTACTACCCAAGGCACCCACATATAGGACCGGATATGGTGACCTCTGTGCTCCATATATGACAGAGACCACACCAGATACTCTCCTAAGTCCTTAAGATAACACATGTGGCCTATCTGTAGAGCCCAATTTCACAGAAGAACTGACATGTGCTTTGAGAAGAGTTTTGATGTAATTATGTCTCCTTGTGCATATGAAATTATGATACACCAGGAAACTTTTTCCAGATTGTACTGTGTTTAAACAGTCTCGAATAATCTGCCTGGGGCCAGAATCCTGTAGTCTGAACCAACACAGGCTCCTGAGTCCTGTTGAACAGGATTTCCTTCTGGTCTCACATTGATCATTACTCTGTGGGCCATGGTGTTTGCAGAGAGCCTGTAGCTAAGTCTTTGGAACATTTTCTTGATTTAAAATTGATGTGGAAGGGCCCAGCCCACTGTGAGGAATGCCACCCCTGAGATGGTGGTCTCAGTCCTCCATGGCCTCTGTTTAGTCCATCTATGACTTCCCATCATAGGTCTGTATACTGTAAGACAAAAGAAACCCTCTCCTCCACAAGTTATTTTGGTCATGGTGTTTCTCACAGCAATAGAAAGCTAACTGAGACACCTGATTCCAACCAGTCCCAACCTAGAGGTTCCTCCCACAAGCCTACTCTAACATTCCATCTTCTTCCCATGTCTCTGAGGATGCTACTTTACCTCCTGACAGTCCCTTCCCTCCTGGTGTCACTCAGAGGGAAAGACAGGGTGGTCACAGGGAAGGAACATAGATAGATGACATCCCAGAAAGGTCAAGAGGACATGGGCAGACCACAGCCACAGCTTAACCCACACAGGAAGTTAGCGAGTCTCCCTGAGACCATTCATAGGATGATGAAGTCAACATCCTCTCTTTAGGACACACAGGTCAGCCCTTCCTGCACACCCAGGACATGAAACTTCTAATTCCTGGATCAGACACTTGATTGGTGACACCAGTGACAGTGGTTCCATCCCCTCCCCAGTCATCATTCAGCTGGTTCCTTTCCAGCCCTCACAGACATCTCTGTCACCTTCCTGCTGGGAGTAAATCCCACCTTCTAAGAGCAGTGAGAACAAAGGGCAGATGGGCTCAGTGTGTTTCTGTGTCACAAGAGGAAATCCACCATTGGGTTTTGGAAGCACAGGGTCTCCCTCTGGTGCTGACAGGGATGGGGAAAGACATGGCAGAGATCAGCTCTGGGGTGTAGACAAATTGCTAAACAGTGTTATTGAATAAAAACCCTGCAGCTACATATCAGGGTTAAAACCTGAGAGATTAGAGGAATAGGAAAAGCCACATGCCAACCTCACCTTACTGATCTTTAGCTTCCAAAGAGACCTACTTCCTGTATACCCACATCTGTATGCCTTTCTGTTCTGCTATCTCATTTGCTCTCCCTGTCCAGCTATATCACTTCCTCTTCCTGCCCAGCTCTGTCACTTCCTGTCTGTCTGTATAGACCTCCAGACCTCCATGGTTAACTAGTGTTGGAATTTAAGGCATGTGCCACCTCACCTGGCTCTGTTCCCAGTGTGGCCTTGAACTCACAGAGATCAAGACAGATCCCTGTCTCCTGAACAATAAGATTAAAGGCGTGTGCTGCCATTGCCTGACTTCTACTTTTAGTATAGTGGCTGGCTTTGTCCTCTGATCTCCAGGCAAGCTTTATTTATTAGAGCACAAATGAAACATTACCACACTAGAGTGAGCTGTTTTTCTCTCAGGTCAAGGATTCCTGATTAGCCTTTCTACCCAAAGAGTGTTCTAGAGGACTGGACCATAAAGAGAGAAAGGGGGAGAGAAATGGAAGGCCCACATTGAGAGGGAAGAGGTGGGGCAGAGTCAGGGACACAGACCTTGTCCTCAGCTGAAGTGACCCTGGGAGGTGCTGCCTCCTGCCAGGAAGCTCAGCTTCAAGGAAGGACAACAAAGCTGACACAAGAGCAGCAGGGCGTGGGAGCCATGCTGGAGTTGAAGCTCTTCTCCATAGACAGAGAGAATTGCTGTTCCTTATGACCCCATCGTGCACAGGTGTGTCCCTTGGTGGTCCCTTGGCAGGGGCTCCTACTCACAGGAGAGGGGACCATTTCCTGAGAGGGTGGGAAGAAGGAAGCACAGAGACTGGCTGGGTCTCCTAGGGAGAACAAGAGCCTGAGAGGGGACACAGGGCTTCTAGTTGGGGCATCAAAGGAGACGACACAGAGGGACAGAGGCTCAGCAACAGGAAACTCTCCCTGAACAGGAATTGGTGTGGAAAGGGAATGGAGGGATTGGAACCTGAGTGATCAGGTTGGTTGAGTTGGGATGGGATGGAGGGGAGTGGTCAAGGAGAGATGTATCTTGATAAAGCAGGCCATTTTGAGGTTAGGGAGAAAACTGGTGACAGGGAAACTTCAAGGAATCCAAAAGGATGACCTCAGCTAAGACAGATAGCAATGGTGGAGAGGGTGCCTGAACTGGCCTTCTCATGTAATCAGATTGGGGACTACCCTAATTGTCATCATAGAGCCTTCATCCAGTAACTGATGGAAGCAGATGCAGAGAGCCACAGTCAAGTGCTAGGCCAAACTCCAGGTGTCCAGGTAAAGAGATGGAGGAGGGATTGTATGAGCAAGGGAGGGCAAGATCATGATGGGGAAACCCACAGAGACAACTGAACCAAGCTAGTGGGAGCTCACAGACTCTGGACCAACAGCTAAGGAGCCTGCATGGGACCAACTTAGGACCCTTGCATGTGGGTGACAGTTGTGTAGCTCTGTCTGTTTGTGGGTCCCCTAGCAGTGGGATCAGGTGTTCTTGGTGCTTCAGCTGGCTCTTTGGAACATATTCCCCATGCTAGCATGCCTTGCCCAGCCTTGATGCAGTGGGAGGAGATTAGTCCTGCCTCAACTTGATAGGCCATGCTTTGTTGACTCACATGGGAGGCTGCCCATTACTGAACAGAGGATGAGTGGATGAGGGGAGAGGGTTGGTGGGAGGTGGAGAGAAGGAACAGGAACAGGAAGAGAGGAGGGAAAGGAAACTGTGGTTGGTATGTAAAATAAATGAAAATATTCAATAACAACAATAAAAAAAGATCAGGCTGTAGGCAAGCTTGAAGAACATTTTCTTAATTAGTATTTGATGGAGGAGGGCCCAGCTTATTATGGGTGGAGTCATTCCTGGGCTGGTGGTCCTGGGTTCTACAGGAAAGCACCCTGAGTAAGCCATGAGCAGCAAGCCAGTAAGCAGCACTCCTCCAGGGCCTCTGCATCAGCTCCTGCCTCCAGGTTTCTGCCCTGTTTGAGTTCCTGTCCTGACTTCCTTCAATGATGAACAGTGATATGGATTTGTAAGTTAAGCAAAACCTTTCCTCCCTCAAACTCCTTTTGATCATGGTGTTTCATCACAGTAATAGTAACCCTAGGATAGTAAGTTTATGAATTAAAATGACAACCACAGAAAAACATATTTGTAAGTCATATATATGGTACAGCTTTTGTGTTCAGAAAAAATAACTGATACAACTCAGGAAAAAAAGTGATCTCTAGTCATCAGGGAAATGCAAATTAAATACTGTGAGACACCAGCTCACCCCAGGTAGATTGGCTATAATCAAAATAACTGACAAGAAATGTTGCAGAGGGTGTGGAGAAAGAGGAACACGTATTCACTGTTGGTGAGTGTGAAAATTAATACAGTCCTTATATAGAGCCTGTGGAAGTTCCTCAAAATGTTAGAAATACCACACGACTCAGCTATTTCACTGGGAATATACCCAGAGATCCTGTACCCTACCATAGAGTTATTGGCACCCTATGATTATTGCTGCTCTATTGAATATAGCAAGGAGATGGAACCAATCTAGATGTCTGTCAACAGATTTGCATAATGCAAGTCTAGTGCATATACCAAATGAAATATTATTCATCTCTAGAGAAAAATGAAATCACAAAATTTACAGGGAAGTGGATAGACTTAGAATGTATACTGTTAAATGAGATCACCCAATCTCAAGGGAAAAACCACATGTTCTTTCTTGTGTGTGGATCCTAGCCTATATAATGTATGCATGTACATATGTAATTAAATATGCAGAGGTATGGTACAGCATATAGGAAGAGGAACATGAAAGGGTAATTTTACAGAGACAAAATACTCCCTACTGAGTTCACATACGTGCTGTACTTTTTTTGGATCCTCTGAATGCTCTCTCAACATGGAACAGGGTTTGATGCAAAACAGGTCCTTAAAAAGCAACATCCACATGAGACTCTTGCTGCAACCTTACTGGGACTCCAAATGTGAAGTTATGTTTTTCATCTTTTAAATGTCCTTGTACAATGCAGTTCTTGTAAGTACTACCAACTTAGGGTGCATTATTCTTTCAATAAGAATTCGAGCTATAACAGTTATAGAGAGTGAAGGCTGTCCAAAGTATGCTTAAATCATCGTCA
>CABHPR010123613.1:0-22124 GCA_902168415.1 Peromyscus melanophrys
AAATTATTTATAAAGAAATAATTATATGCTTATGTTTAAAATAACTAAATGCTGCTATAGAAATTATAATGAATAATTATTTCAGTATGTGCCATAAATGCACATTATGTTTTCAGAGGTAGCATCATAGTGATTTCCCTACAAATACACCTACACACACACATACACACACACACACACACTCACACACACTCACACAAACATACATACATACTGTACACATGTGTGATTTAAGTTACACTAAATATAGTAATTAGAATAGATGATGAAGATACGACCAACATGAACAAGATAATTTTGTTTCCTTTTCCTTCCAATAAAAGTCTCTTTACTTTGTTTAGAAATAAGAAATTCACTGGGTACAATTAGTTTAAGCAGGAAATAAATAAAAAAGTAACTTAAAGCCATTCAAATCTATAATACATTTATCCCTATTTCATTTCCATATCTTGAAATAGATGGATAGTGAGACAGGAAGAAAAGATATGTAGAAAAAAATCATACCATAATTTCTCGATACTTTAAATTTTAAAGACTTTAAATGAAAACAAAAATAATAAAAAAGTTTAAAAGATATTTTGAAAAATAGTAAACTATAACTTTATCTAAAAGAAAGAATGTTATTTTCTTTTTACTTTAATCTTTATTTTGATGACAACAAAAATTATACTATAATAAAATGTAGAAAATATGTATTATTCATTTTTGAAACAGCAAAAAATATTACCACAAGCCCTTGATCAGTCAATTGCTATATTTTCCCCCGTAGGAAACAAAAACAAAAACAAACTCAAGTTATGTTCCAAACAGCACAGGTTAAAAGTGAGTTCTGTGACTGTAATTCTGCTAAACTATTATTGACTAAGCTAGAGATATATTTTAGACTCTCGGGATAAGATGTACTGTAATTTATATCTATATGATGGACAGCACTCAAGCCAAAGTAAAAGATAAAACCCCATCCTAGTTTAAAACAGAAGACAAAGTCTGATGGTACTTTTCATATATCACAACAATATTAGATAGAATCAAACATTAATGTAGACCCCACCCCTGTTGAATGAGGAGAAATCTAGCTCTCCTGGACTGTTTGTGTCACCTCTGAAAGCTCAGGAGATTTTTGAAGCAGGAAACCTCATTCCAGCATGGAAACAGATCAGTATTGCTGATTCTGCATTAATACAATAATTGATGAAAGAAACCCTAACATTTTTTGTACTATTGATCTTAGGAAACTCAGCATCCAAAGTTTAGACTTCTACAAGCCAATAGCCCTCACCATCTCAGTTAAAAGAAATATTTTCTCTCTCAGATGCAGACTATGACAGAAAACCACAACCAATCAATATGCAGGGTTGTGAAGCTCAGGCCCAATGGATACATCTAGAAAACACTCCCACGTTGAAAGCTCAGGGAACACTGGATGAGGGGACAGAAAGACTGTAAGAGCCAGAGGACCAGGGAGTCTGATGTGAGATTATGTCTCCTAGTAAATCAGCAGTCGCACCCATAAAGTCTCACCAACACACCTTCCCAAATGTGAAGTGAACAGTCTCCAGTGAACATACCAAATCAGATGGGGAAAAGCCCATGTAGCCTCAATCTACACGAAGAATTACAGACAACTGAGGAGAGCTGGGAGTGGCTGAGGTGGCCCTCCCATGGAAGAGCACACCAACTAATTGTCCAGTGCCTAAGGTTCAGCTTTGAAAACATACATAAAAGTAACATTATATGGACTCAACTGGCTATATTTGGGAATATATATGTATGTACATATACATGTATGTATGTAATAACACTTGATGAAAAATATACTCTATGTTTAAAGGAGAGTAGTGAGGGGTATTTGGGAGAGGTTAAAGGGAGAAAATGTAAGGGAGAAGTATTGTAATTAAAAAAAATCTCATAAATAAATAAGCAAAGAGATAAAAAAATCCTTATTGTACTTAATGAGAAAAGGCATAAAAATGTAAATTATAGCAATTTAAAAAGTGTTATTTCTTAGACAGCCTTTTAGGTTAAAAATACATAACAACAATTAAGCAAATAAATTATAGATATTCTTCAAATGACATACCACAAAATTAGAAATAGATGAATCCCTAAAATGAAAAATAATTAACATAGCACTTAGGTTGCTTCTCACCACCTTCTATTTATTTCTCAATTTTGCTAATTTTTATTCTCTTCATATTTGAAAAATGTTTAACTTATAATATTGCTTTCTACAATCACAGATCCAAAAGTTTAACTTTTACTTTATAAAAATACAAATGAAAACTTCATAGTAGTCATTTTATTAGAGATTTTAGTTACTAATTTTTAAATTTTGAATTCATCTCTAGATTGCCATAATTTTAAGTTCAGTGTTTTTACCAAGGAAGAACTAATGGTATGCTGTATCCCTGTATGTTTGCAAAAGTTGCTTATAGATAAGTGAATACAATTTTGGTTGGGTGATTAATATTGAGTTTATTCTTTACATGGCCAGTCTGTTTCCAAAGTATTTCTTTTCTGCATTCCCTTTAATAATAATTACCACTTTTAAATCCTTTTCTTCGTTTCTCATGGTACTTGAACAGTCAAACATAGCCTCAAGCTCCTTTAATACTTTGCTTAAAATTTTCATGTATCAGGTCACAGACATAATTTTCTTAAGCCTTTTGTAGTTGTACAGTACAGTACATAGAACTCTACCACCCAGCTCTTTCTTCTTCATATCTCAGTAACATCCATCAGAATAGCCTCAACAATTTCTATTACAAAACGTGACTTAGGAAATCTCTAAGAATGTAAGAATGTCTGTATAGTTATTTTCTTCTGAATCCTTATCAGCTACATCTTTAACATATGCATTATACCAGAAAAGATATTTCTTGCTGTTTGCTTTGAACTCTTCACGATACGGTTTTTAATATTTAAATGGCCATTTTGCTAAACAAGAATTTGCTTAGTCTACTTTTTGCTGTCAGAAATAAATGTCACATACTAGCCCCTGTGTGTGTGTCTCATGTACAGGTACATATATATTCATGTATAATGGTTAACTTCAATGGTCAGCTTGATAAGACACAGAGTTATCTAGGAGGCAGGCTTCAGAATATACCAGTGGATATATATTGTGCCAGGAAGAACTGTCCACTGAGGCTACTGTCATATAAATTCAGGAAAGGAATTGAGCAACATCTCATGCTTTATTGTTCTGATTGTCTGACCACAAATGTAATGTGGCCAGCTGCTTCAAGCTCCTGCTCCTCTGCTGTCCTCACTATGAAGAACTGCACTTTGAACTTGATCTAAACTAAACTCTTTCTCTCTGGAGTTGCTATTCTCAGAGGGTTTTATTACAGCAAGAGGAAATGTATCTAAGGCAGTGTACATGTATATAAATTACATTCTTACTTGTGACATGGTTCTGGGGGTAAGGGCGTAGAGTGTTGCACTGGAGTCTTCTCTGCTTCTGGTAGAGACTTCTTGCTGTACTATCCCATCATGAGAAAAGGAGAGCAATCATTTTGGAAGCATGAATAACAGGAAAGGGATCATTCTGATAACAATATATCACATAATAACATAGTAACATATTCCAATGGTAATATCATTGTAACCTTTTCATTTGGTATCATTTCTATTACTCACTAACCTCCCAACTAGGTGTCAACTCCCAACATTGTTGCCATTAGGGCCAACTTTCTATCTAACTTCAACAATGGAGGATATAGTCTAACCAAATTCAAGCATACGGAGACCCCCTTAGTTCACATCACACTGAAGTACTAAATACAAATTGTTTTTTTCTCATGTATGTCAACATTCCACAGAATTATCACTTGATGAAAGGCAATGAACCTAGAGTTTAAGATGTAATACTAGTTCTTACTTGAAAATGATTCCCAAGTTAGGCATATGTAAGGTCTGACTTTGGGTTTGAATAACACATTTGGAAAATTGTAGTAATTTGTTTGGAATTATTGGTTTAATGTAAGTAGCATTTTCCCCATAATATTTAAAAGTAAACTTTAACAATATACATTTTTTACTTCTTCATATGTTTATGATAACTAAAATATTTTAATAGATTATTATACCAGTGAACGTCTATGTAAATTTTCCTTCACAGAAGATGAAAAACAGATGAGAGGATTCTAAGCAGACGACAGAGTAGGAAGTACCAAAAATATGTCTTCCCACCTATACAAAATTGAACTGGCAGATTCAGTATGATAGAAGTATTTTGAAACTGGTATGAATCAAAGTCTTAAAATGTCAGTTATTTGAAGGCTTGGGTTCTAAATTACAGGGAAAAATTAAACCTTTGTTGTGTGTATGTGTGCATGTGTGTGTGTGTGTGTGTGTGTGTGTGTGTGTGTGTGTGTGTGAGTGTGTGTGTGTGCTTAAGTTCTCTGGTCATCTATATCCTCCTTCCAAGCTACTTTTCATCAAGAAGTTCCTTTTCCTGATTGTTTAAGCAATCTCAAGTCTTTCTCATTGGAAAAGAAAGGATCGAAACAGTGTAAAAATGATAAAGACTTCCTCCAGATAAAATTGCTATTAACTCACTGGAAAATCAATATTTTGGAAACCTTTCTATTCTTACTATCAGGATTTCCACAGCTTCTATTTTTCATTGACCCAAACACAAACTTACATGAATATGATACATTAAGTGAAGAGATTATCTACATTCTTTGTTATTAATAAAACTCTGGAGACAGATATCAGGGTAAAAACCAGATTGATCAGAGAAGTGGCAGAGAAGCAACTGGTGACCTCCTTTGTCTTTCCTTCCCAGATACAAAAAAGCCCATGAATTTCTCTAAGCTCCTCCCTACTTCCTGTGTGTCTCTGTACATATCTTGGGTACTCCAAAACCTCTATGACTAATTCTGGTCAGTCAATCAGTGACCCCACCCTCTGATTCAAAGCACACTTTATTGACAGTCTCAGACTATGTGAACAAATATCATGCAACATTTCCCCTTTTTTGTCTAAGTAAAAAAGGAAAGGATTTTAACTCTAACATAGTAAAAGTGTGTACATTAAGAACAATTACTCAGTAAGAATCACATTCACAATGTCCAGTCCATTTGTATTTGGTAAATTCAGAGAAAATACTCTATTATCTATCCTGTTTGGTGAGTCCAAAGTTTTGTACCTAATTTACTTTCTACCATAACTTGTGTTACCAACCTAGAAGTATTTTTTTAGACCTTAAAACATTTTCTTAAACAACTTAAGCTTTTATGTCCCTTAATCATATACAATTTATATATCTTTTGTTAGTTTCTTTTCTGAATTTGATAACAAGGAAAGCTATAACTATAACTATCAACACCATCAAAGACTCAAGAAGGACATACTATTACCTGAGTAAAGAGGAAGTATGAACAACTTACAAAACTATAGAAATGACAGAGACATCTGGGTGGCTGACCATTAACTCAAGGTTCATCTGCAAATTTGGAGCATCCATCTCCAGGCTATGTGCCTAGAATATCTGAAAGGCTTTTTTTTTTTGAAAAAGGAACTTTGGAGGACTGTCCTACTTTGTCTTGGAAAAAATTGGCAGTCACCATCTTTTGTGTTCTGCTTGTCCAATTTAGACAGCATACTGTCAGCAGTCGAGGCAAAGACAGTTTCTTTCCAGTGCCTAAATTTGCCACAATGAAAGCAAACTCCATGTGGAGGTTCTTCAGTGCCCATCATGTTCTGTGCAGTAGATTGGTGCTGTCAGGATGAGGTTCATCTCACTGTCATGAAAAGCCTTATGTTATTAAAACAGCTTAAATGCCATGTTGTGTAGGTCTCTTAAGTATTTGAAGAACATCTATCTGTCAAAAACATATCTCTGTTTGACTTTGAAAACATATCTAACATGGCCACAGATTTGATTGCTATAGATGACTAATTACTAACCTGCATTTTTAATTATACTAAATAGTTTGTAATAATATTTTTCAAGGACTAGAACTTTACATTACATTTTAAAATGAGCTACATAGGCACAAACCAAGAGTAGAAACACACACACACACACACACACACACACACACACAAACACACACATACACACACACACACAGTATATTCTAACAAAAATCCTTCAATTTTTATCAATATATAAAAATTCATACCAATATAAAATATTTGAGATTAATAGTTGACTTTTAATTTAAAAGTAGATCCAGTAATCTACCCTTTTATCCTATGCTCCCCTTTTCTCAAAAAGAGGTCCTTTAATTTAACCTCCTTTGTTTAGTTTCTTCCCTTACCATGACCCACAACAACTTGAAGCCTACTCCCATAAATGATGATAAATATCATAGTCCACTGAATGACCAAAAACCATTCTTGAGAATGTCATGTTCTTAAAATTACTTTCTACTGTCTGGGGTAGATGGCATATTTGGGGGATCCTGAGAAAACTTAGATAGTGGTCAAGTCCTGAAAGAGCTAGCTGTTGTCCAGACTCAGTGTGATGGACAAGTGTAGGGCTTATCTGAAGTCCTGGCTGGACAGTCTTCTCTAAATGATGAGCAGTTTATAGTCCATAGCTGATCTTTGGGTAGTATTGTCAGCTTAATGGTGTTATCACAATTCAGATGAAATTGTCTTTGTAGGGACACATTACCTTCTTGGAGACCTCAAAGTTCACTACTAGGAATGGTCACTGTAAACTTAAATATTTTGAGTGTCATATGCAGAATATCTCCAAAGGTTAAAGGGCCACAACTGTTTTATAAGTCTGAGATATACAAACTTAGTTACTATATTACTAAAGAAATTTTATATATAGAAACATAACAATTTTATAAAATTTGAGATAATATTTATACCTTAACAAAAATTTTAAAGATTCAAATAAAACCAAAGGATTATGAGATTAGTGGCAATAGAATCATCCCTTAATTTTTTTAATAAGAAACACAATTTTAATAGCAAAAGCTTGAAGAAAGATTTTTCTGTCACCTGACAATAAGCCAAGAAATTCTTAAGGAAATGCCCTACTTGTTCTTTGTATAACCAAACTCCAGTACCTGCAAGAAATAACCCAAACAGTATTCAAAGAAATGAAATTTGAATGTGTTTCATTTTGCAGAGCTAGGAAAATTAAAGTATGTGCACCATAACATAGATACATATTCAGGATTTCAATGGGTAACTGCTTTGATTTATGAAAATGTTGATTCTGTAATGGCACATTTATTAGAAGTCATGGTCATTATGGCAATACCTTTACAAATTAATATTAATAATGCTCCAATATATGTCTCTTGTAAAATGAAGCTGTCTTTCTGCATATTACAACATAAACTATATTACAGGTATAGCACATAATACTAAAGGACAAGCAGTTATAGAAATATCTAATTACACTTTGAAAGATATAACAGATAGTAATAAAGATATAACAGTATAAAGTATAAAGATATAACAGATAGTAATAAAGACCCCAGAAATAGATTGCACAATGCTTTATTAACTTTAAAGTTTTTAAATGCTAATGAGAAAAGAATGATAGCTGAAGATACACATTAGATAGTACAAAAAGAAAACTGTTGAATTAAATCAGTCTGTGTACTTTAAAAATGTGTTGACCTCAGAATGAAAACCAGAATACTTCTTACACTGGGAAAGAGGTTTTGCTTTTGTTTCCATGGGAGAAGAAGAGCTATGGATACCATCAAGATAAATAAAAATGAGATTCAAACAGGAGAGAACTCTTTATTAGGAGAAGTGATAGTTCATCAAACAGCATCACCATTAAATAATGTCTTTCATTTGATCACATATAATGCACCCCCCCCAAAAAAGGAAACTTCCCAAACTTGGGATTGGGAAGGGTTTTTGGTTCTGTCTTTCCAGGAGAATAAAAGCATCCAACTCAGGAATCTGAAGACCAAAGAATAAATGAGACATCAGAAAAAAATAGGACAAATCATCAAGAAAAAAATGTCCCCCAAAAAGAGTAAATTGCCCTAGTAATATAGCACACTTCCAATAAGATAAAATTTCATAAATCTTCCCAATACTTCTTTTCTGCTATTTTCTGCAGACATATAAGGCAAATGGCTTTTTTTATAATTCCAATTCAAATAAAAATTAAAGCTGGCTTGTTGTAGAATATTATTTGAAGATATGTTACATTTGTTTGTTTAATGATACAAAGATGCATTGCATTCTTTTTATGTTGCATCTGTTTAACTCCATGAAGCTGTGTTACATTGCCTCTCTAAAATATCTGATTGGTCTAATAAAGAGATGAACAACTAATAGTAAGTCAGAAGAAAGGACAGGTGGGGCTGGCAGGCAGAGAGAATAAATAGAAGAAGGAAAAGAGGGATTGGAAAGCAAGAGAGATCAAGGAGCAAAAAAAGAAAGGGCCAGCCACCTAGCTACATAGCCAGACATGAAATAAGAAGGAAAGAAAAGTTATACAGAAATAGAAATAGAAAAGCCCAGAGGCAAAAGATAAATGGGATAATTTAAGTTAGGAATAGCTGGATAGAAATAAGCCAAGCTAAGGTTGGTCATTTATAAGTAAGAATTACTGTAGGAGGATGCATAAAAGGTAGTATGACCAGGATATAATCAAGCTCTGGATCCAGGCAATTCTCATGTGTATCCTATAATTTCTCTTCTACTAAATTCAATTCTCTCTCAGCCTCAGCTGATAATTTCTTTGCACTATTTAAGTCCTTATGACCTTGTATGAATTGAAAAAAAAATTACTTAGTTCTTGAATTGTTAATCCAGTTGTAGGCAGTAGCCAGTTAATAATTTAAAAGTCATTAAGAGTCTGCAATTGATCTCTCCTCCTTTGTGTTTTCTGTGATTGAGTTTTTTGCAAACCTATCTTATATCCTAGGTAATTAATACAATCTCCTCTTTGTATTTTTCAGGAGTAATTGGTAACCCCAACAAGGTAAATTTTTTTTTATCTCTTCAAATTTTTTTCTAAGATATCTGCATCTGAATCAAATAGTATGACATCATCCATATAATGGTAAATTTATAGATTGAGGAAACTATTTACAAATTATTTCCAATGACTTGTACAATATATTGACACAAAGTGAGGCAATTTAACAACATTGTTGAAGAACTTTGTACTGATAACTTTTAACAGGTTTGGAATTAATATAAGTAGGTACTCTGAAGGCAAATTTTTCTCTATCCTGTTCTTGTAAAAGTATTGTAACAAAAGCAATATTTTAAATCCATTGCTATAACAGAGTATCCCTTAGGTAATAAAGAAAGCAAAGGAATTCCAGGCTGTAAAGATCCCATTGGCTGCATAAACTTATTTATAGATCTCAAATCTGTCTGTTAGCATTCTCCATTTTCAAGTTTTGATTTTAATGACAAATATAGGAGAATTCCAAGGACTGGTCAATTCATCACTAAGTTGAACATTTAGTTGCTCTTGTACCAGCTGTTCCTGTGTCTGTAATTTTTCTGATGCCAAAGTCCATTGATCCATCCAGACAAGTTTGTCAGTTAACCTTTTGAAAGGTAAGGTTGTTGATACCTTTGAAAGACCACCAGCTGTAGGTGTCTTCATTATGTACAATTGAATAGTTGGTAACTGTTCTTGATAACACCTTTTAATATTTCTCCCAGATGCATTCTTTATTTTATGGTTTGTTTCTAATATTAGAGGAATGCTAATCTGTATTTTCCATTTCTGTAGCAAATCATGTCCCCATGCATTTATTGTTCTGTTTTTCACATATGGCTTTAATTTCCCTTTCTGTCCTTCTGTTCCTGTACGTTAGACTCACCTTGTACTTTCTTTTACCTGAAATAAAGTTCCAAGCCCTGTCATTCAGAGCAGTATGATTTTTAACAACAGACATTAAGTCTTTTTTTTTTTTTTCTGGTTTTTCAAGACAGGGTTTCTCTGTGTAGCTTTGCGCCTTTCCTGGAACTCACTTGGTAGCCCAGGCTGGCCTCGAACTCACAGAGATCCGCCTAGCTCTGCCTCCTGAGTGCTGAGATTAAAGGCGTGCGCCACCACCGCCAGGCAACATTAAGTCTTTTAATTGCTATGTGGATGAGTTTCCCCAGTGTTGACAGAACCTACATCACCATTGCATTATGAGATGGAAGAGGAGCTGCCCATGGTTATTAGGAAACCTATATTAATTTACCCAGTTACCCTACAAGAATTACTACCAATGATAGATGCCCCCAATTCTATGCAATAAAAAGAAAAGCTTCATGGTATTGGCATAAAAACAGATAGGTTGATCAGTGGGACTGAATCAAAGACACAGATATAAATCTACATACCTATGAACACCTGATCTTTTATAAAGAAGTCATAAATATAGAATGGAAAAAAGAAAGCATCTTCAACAAATGTTGCTTGTCTAAGAATATGTCAGCATGTAGAAGAATGCAAATAGATCCATATCTATCATTCTGCACAAAACTCAAGTCCAAGTGGAACAAAGACCTCAACATAAAACCAATTACCCTAAACCTGATAGAAAAGAAAGTGGAGAATAGCTTTGAACACACTGGCACAGGAGACAACTTACTGAACAGAACACCAATCTCATAGGCACTAACATCAATAATTGGTAAATGGGACCTCATGAAACTGGAAAGTTTTTGTAAGGCAAAGCACATAGTGAAAAGGACAAACAGAATGGGAAAAGATATTCACCAATCCCACATATGACAGAGCACTGATTTCCAAAATACATAAAGACAATTGCAACTTTTAAATAAAACCAACTCATTTTATCTTTACATTCTACTTTAGATGTTCCATGAATATATATGTATCTTATTGTTGCATAAGATCCTACCACAAATTATGCCCTTGATCCTTGTTAAGGAAAGGGAAATAAGAGTCATTTAGTACAAGGAAACTTTGAAAGAAAGAAGTGAATTTAACACCCAGGTATATGACTCACAGTAAAAAATAATGTGAAATGAATAATAAACTCTGTATTGTGAACATTGTAAGACAGTAGGCAGCTAAGACATAGTTCTTTATCTGAAATCTTTAGGGCAAATGTACTGGAAGACCATGAGTTACTAAGTTAACAATTTTCAGTTAAATCATATAATAATATCCATATAATTATTAGAAATGGTCTGGACCATTTAGCAGAAATCTATAGCATGACTAAGAGTCAATAAAAAATAAATAACTCTTTAGTTCTTAATGTATTTATCAATAAAATGGTTATGGATGAAAAATCCATCACTTAGAGTTTAAATTTTTCATAAAAATATGTTAAAATAAAATGCTGATAATTTTGTGAAATGAAAAAGCATGCTTAATTTTATAAATACATTCAAACTTATATAGCCATATTCAAACTAAAATAGCCATACCATATTTAAACATAAATATATAAATATTTACATATGATAGTTTTACAGTGGCAAATCATTTTTTGTTATGTTTCAGACTTCTAAATTCAATTAAAATTAATTTTGATTATTTTTGTTATGGATTATATATAAGTATACAATATACACAAATAAGAATATTTTTTAGGATTTTTAACTTTATTTTTCCTTTTATTTGAATAGCTACAGATTTTACTATATTATTCTTCATTCTCTTTGGTTGCATCAACAATTCTTTTGTTAAGTTATTAATCTTATCCACATCAACTTTCTTCTTTTTTAACTCTTCATTTTCATTTATATTGGCCATTTGTGGTAGGAAGTGGAGAGGCAGGTATGAAGTGATGTTAATGGGAACATCTACTAGAATAGCAGCATACTACAAAGGTCAAGAGTGGAACTTACAATAGGAAGGAAGCTACTGAGATGTGGGTCATCACAGGAGTCTGCCTTGAGGCACATAGCAAGCCTTAGAGAACAAAGGCAAATATCCACTTAACTATGCCCCAAACCTAAGTAAGTGTAAGCAGTAAAACCTAGATATTAGATAATGAACATAGGAGGTGCTTTGATCTTCTCTGGACATTTTACTGTTCTGCAAGCCCTTGACTACTCTACATGTATTTTAAAGGGTCATTGTTGAAAAATAAGTCACTGACTAGTTTCTTCTCTTATTTATTTATTATTTAAAAATTCTTTCACACAACGCATGATGGCTGTTCTTGGTTGTCAACTTGACTACATCTGAAATTAACTAAAACCTAAACAGCTGGATACACCTTTGGGGGATTTCTTTTAATTAAGTCATTTGAAGTGGGAAGACTCACTTTTAATCCATATCTTTTGAGGTGGGAAGATCTATCTTTAATCTGGCACCTTCTGCTGGCAGCCTCTGTAAAGGACTTGGAAAAAGGAAGCTTTTGCTATTTGCCTGCTTGCTTTCATTTTGGCTGGCAAGTCAATCCCTTCACTGGCAATAGAGCCTATTTCTTCAGGATTATGATATATATTGAATACCAGCTGCATCCAGACTTGAAGACTTAACAACTACTCAATTCTTGGACTTTCCATTGTTAGCCATTTTTGTAATAGCTGGATCACAGCCTTTAAGCCATTCTACAAATCCCCCTTCTCACTTCTCACTTTCTTGTCATTCACACACACACACACACACACACACACACACACACACACACACACACACATATATATATATATATATATACACACACACACACACAGAGGAGATGGGGTGGGGGTGATTGCACAAGATTGTCTTGAGGCACAGAGCATGCATGTGAGAAGAAATAAAAATCTACTTTGCATTCATTCAATAATAAAATAAACTTTATATTAATTTAGTAAGTTGTATTTCTCTAGAAAACCTTAATTCATGATATAGTTTGAACATATTCTTTCCCCTCCTCCATCTTCTCCCATGTTTTCCTCACTCTCTACCCTGTGCTTTATCTCCTTCCTCTTTCTTCTCTCTCTTCCTCCCTCTCACAAATTAAAAAAAACAAAAATAAAAAATAAACAATCAAGAAACTACTCAATAAGTCAATAAATGCCTAAACAAAGCAAGAACCTCAAAAAACTCATGGAATCCATTTTGTGTTGGTGCTCATCAACAATTTCTGAACACGGTTCCTACTCTAGTCTGTGCTTGATATATCCAGTGACACTCTATTATGTGGTGATATATTGTATATCCTAATAAACTTGCCTGAGGATCAGAGGACAGACCCAGCCACTAGATTAGACATAAAGGTCAGACAGTGGTAGCATACACCTTTAATCCCAGTACTTGAGATCTCATGCCTTTGCCTAGGAAGCACACATACCTTTAATCCCAGGAAGTAATATGGCAGGGCAGAGAAAAATATATAAGGCATGAGGAAAAAAAAAACTCATTCTCTTTAGGCTGAGAGTTTCATAGAAATAAGAACAAATGGCTGACTGTTCTGCTTCTCTGATCTTTCAGCTTTCACACTGATATCTGTCTCTGTGTTTTTTATTAAAATACTATCTAAGATTTGAACAACATCTGGGTGTCTAATTTATGGGGCATGAATTCATGAAAAAGCCATTTGTCTGTGGCCTTGCAGACCCCAGCTCATGCCTAAGCTGCACATGGCTGGAGTCTCCACCTACGTGGGCCGGAATCCCTTATGTGCTGGCTTAGTTTTTGTTCCAGCCTTTTTATAGCAAACTTCATAGGTTTTTGGGGGGATTCCTAAAATCACAGGAGTTAGCCACTTTTTCAAGTTTCCTCGTGCAGCTGGCTGGCTTCTTGCCTTCTTCTCTCCCGGTGGGTTGTGGGCTCTCCCTGGATCCACATCTGGGGCTGCTACCACTAACAAACAAACAAACAAAAAAAGACAAAATATAAGGTTTTGTAGATTTTGAAAAAAAATATTTTGACACTGTGTTTCATGTTTTTGAAGGAACATGATTTATAAAATATAGTTCTTAGGTTTAAAAATCTTACCACTGGATTTATAATCTAAAAGCTTGTAAGACAAATGGATGGAACTAGAAGAATTATAGACCTCTGTTTACAATTTACCTATATAGAAATTCACAACGAAATTTAAAAGTGGTATCTAGTAGAAAATAATTTATTATTAATGATGGAAACTTGTTGATAGGAAAGCTTTGAGGTTGAAGAAATGTGTCCAGGGTGAAATGGCCATGGAATGTTTTATTTTTTTAATTAAGGAATTTTTTACTCATTTTTACATACCAACCACAATATCCCCTCTCTTCCCTCCTTCTACCCTTCCAGCCTTATCCCCCAACACACTCCCCATTCCCTCTTCCCCCAAGGTAAAGTCTCCCATGGGGGGTCAGTAGAGCCTGGTCTATTCAGTAGAGGCAGGTCCAAGCCCCTCTGTAGGCATCGCCATCCCTGACATCAAGCTCTACTATAGAACTATAGTAACAAAAACTGCTTAGTGCTGGCATAAAAACCGACATGTGGACCAATGGAGTAGAATTGAAGACCCTGATATTAATCTGTACACCTATGAACACCTGATTTTGATAAAGAAGCCAAAACTGTACAATGGAAAAAAAGAAAGCATCTTCAACAAATGGTGTTGGCACAACTGGATGTCAACATGTTGAAGATTCCAAATACATCCATATCTATCACCATGCACAAAACTCAAGTCTAAGTGGATCAAAGACCTCAACATAAATCCAGTTACACCGAACTTGATAGAAGAGAAAGTAGGAGGTAGTGTTGAATGCGTTGGCACAGGAGACTACTTCCTAAATATAACACCAGTAGCAGAGACACTGAGAGCAAACATTTGTAATGGGACTTCCTGAAACTGAGAATCTTCTGTAAGGCAAAGGACATGGTAAATAAGATAAAATGACAGCCAACACAATGGGAATGATCTTTACCAATACCACATCTGACAGAGGACTGATCTCCAAAATATGTGAAGAACTCAAGAAACTGGACATCAAAATACCAAATAATCCAATTAAAAAATGGGCTACAGAGATAAACAGAGAATGCTCAAAATAAGAAGAATCAAAAAAGGGTCGAAAGACATTTAAGGAATTGCTCAACATCCTTAGTCATCAGGGAAATGCAAATCTAAACAACTCTGAGATACCATCTTACACCTGTCACAATGGCTAAGATTAAAAACACTGATGACAGCTTATGTTGGACAGGATGTGAAGCAAGGGGAACACTCCTACACTGTTAGTGGGAGTGCGAACTTCTACAGCCACTTTGGAAATCAGTTCAGTATGGTAGTTTCTCAGAAAATTGGGAATTAATCTTCCTCAAGACCCAGCTGAGGCAGATAAGGCCCACATGCCAGATGAACAGGCTAAGCCTCAAGTTAAAAAAAAAAAAGCTGTGACATGCACAGTAGTGCCCTGACCCAGAGGAGCCTGAACCTGGACCCCCAAGATGACCACTGCTGACTTAAGACCCAGAGCCAAATCAAGAAACGCCACAATAGCCATAGAAGCAAAGCCTGCCAAACAGCATACACATCAATACCTCAGTCCTTTGTTTAATAAAATGAGCTTCCTTGCAACTCCCAGAATCTGGGTCATTGATTCTGAGTCTTCTCACCCCCTGCCCCAAAGGGCCAGTAAAGCCTAAACAGTAACACCCAGCTATACTACTCTTGTGCATATACCCAAGGAATGCTCAACCATACCACAAGGACACATGTTCAACTATGTTCATAGCAGCATTATTTGTAGTATCCAGAACCTAGAAACAACCTAGATGCCCCTCAACCAAAGAATGGATAAAGAAAATGTGGGACATATACACAATGGAGTACTACTCAGCAGTAAAAAAAGCAATGATATCATGAAATTTGCAGGTAAATGGATGGAACTAGAAAATATCATCCTGGGTGAGGTAACCCAGACAAAGAAGGACAAACATGATATGTATTTACTCAAATGTGGATACTAGATGTAAAGCAAGAGATAACCAGACTACAACTTACAGCTCTAGAGAAGCTAGCTAACAAGGATGACCCTAAGAAGGAGGCATGGATCACCCTGGGAAGGGAAAATAGAGATCTCTATGAGTAAACTGGGAGTGGGGGGGGGGGAAGTGGAGGGTGAAGGATGGGGGATGGTTGAGAGGGAGCAGGGACAGGGTAGGTGAGCAGTGAGGGAGATAGAGGGAGACATCATGGGGATAGAGAGGGGCCAGGTACTGGGGAAGTTCCCAGGAATCCACAAGAATGACCCCAGCTTACAATACTAGCAAAAGTGGACAAGGTACTTGAATTGGCTTACCCCACTAATCAGATCAGTGAGTACCCTAACTGTCATCATAGAGCCTTTACCCAGTAGCAGATGGAAGCAAATGCAGAGATCCATAGCCAAGTACCAGGCTGAGCTCCAGGATTCCAGTCAAAGAGAGTGCAAGGGGGCATCAAGATCATGATGGTGAAACCTACAGAGACAACCAAACCAAACTGGTGGGAACTCATGAACTTTAAACCAACAGCTGTGGAGTCTCCGTGGGACTGGACTAGGCCCTCTGCACAAGCATTACAGTTGTGTAGCTTGATCTGCTTAAGGGGCCCCCTGTCAGTAGGATCAGGATCCATCCCTGGTACATGAGCTGGCTTTTTGGTGCCCATTACCTGTGGTGGGACACCTTGCACAGCCTTGACGCAGGGGGAGGGGCTTGGATCTGCATCAACTGAATGTACCAGGCTCTGCAGACTCCCCATTGGAGACCTTGCCTTGTTGGAGGAGGTAAATGAGGGGTGGGTTGGGGGAGGAGGCAGGAGGGGTGGGAGGACGGAGGAGAGTGGAATCTGTGATTGGTATGTAAAATGAATAAAAAAATGGTATGTAAAAATAAATGAAAAAGTTGTCTCAATAAAAAAATTTAGTGTAACAAGGGCTATGTGTAGCTCAATAGCAAAACACTTATCCTGCATATGCAAGACCCTCAGTTTGGTCCCTCGCACCAAGGAGAAAAATAATAAAAGCATGTGTGTTTTCCCTGCTTAAAAAATTCGTTAATAAAAAAGTACCTGAGGTCATAAACTTAAAAAAAAATAAGGGCATAAATAGAGCAGCAATGAACATGGATGAGCAAGTATCCCTGCAGTAAGATGTACAGTCCTTTTTGTATATTCTCAAGAGTTTTATAACTGTATTTTATATCTAGTTCAGATTTTTTTTTCTTTTGGTTTTTCGAGACAGGGTTTCTCTGTGTAGCTTTGCGCCTTTCCTGGAACTCACTTGGTAGCCCAGGCTGGCCTCGAACTCACAGAGATCCGTCTGGCTCTGCCTCCCGAGTGCTGGGATTAAAGGCGTGCGCCACCACCGCCCGGCTTTCTATTTCAGATTTTAAAGAGATTTTTAAAATAATAAAGAAAAATTTAAGATACAGTCAGAGTGGACTGAACAAATACTGTGGGTAAAGTGCCATCATGACTTTGAAGGAAATCATCTACATTAAGTTCTTGTGACTTTTATAGTTTGATACTGTGATGTATTATTTAAATATTAAGCCCTCAAAACTGTATTGCCCGGTGTTTCACTTTTTAGAGGCACCACACTTTGTGTTTCATTTTGTTGCAATAAGCTTAGGACTTTTTGAGGTGTTAGTAGGTGAAATTGCTTGGGTGTTTCTTGCAGCAATAACATCTTATTTTATTACCTGTTTTGTTTCATGATAATATTATTATGACTCAAAACCCTCTTGGCATTTTGTAAGTAACAACGTGAATAAAACCATATCAACTTTTCTTCCTATTGGAAAATTCCGGCACTTGGGAGTGTTTATATGGAACTTTAAAAATCAAGGTCTTTAAAACAGGAAAAATCAAATTCATCCCTTTAGCACAGTTTCACCTATATCCCAGGACAGTGATAATCAAATTAATAACCACCTCAATAATAGTTGTCCATGCATAATTATGTAAACATGCATATAAAACAGAAGCCCTATAAATCTATTTGAAAACTATTTTTATAATGTAGCTAATTTTATTCAATGATGTTATATTAGCTATATGTTCATACTTTATAGGTAAAAAGGTTACCAGAATTATATGCATTTAGTTTTGATGAATCATATCTATAAATAGACTTTTAAGAGCAAACACATAATTTGTTGTCACTATGTTTGATTCACAGCACACCCTAAATATCTCTTGATACACACAAAGTTGATAGTTATGATTTAAACAGATGTCATTTTGCATATTACCTGGATCATGCTTCTACATAGTAAGCAGATAGCAATTATTCATTCCTAATGGTGATCACTATTATCCCTTATTCTGTGTATCCTTACCACATTGCCTAGTGCCATAATCAGCTCATGTTGGTATTATTTACTTAGATGGGTTCAAAGTGTAATTAATGTCTTCTAGTTTCTAGACTCTGTTGCTATTAAACAGTGGACATAAGCCCAAGATAAGGAAGTATCCTTTGACACTGTGCAAACAAGCATGATGCTGTTCCATGAGCACAGGGTTTCTCTTTTAAATCTTGGAGGAGATCATGAGGTGAATGTTTCTTCTTCAAATTGAGATGCTTGGCTCTGCCACAAGAGAAGACCCTGTGCTTGTTACTTAACAAGCTGTGTGGATATTGATGTCCTCAGAGAAAAAGACCTTGAAGGTGGGAGCTAGAGTCAGAACGTGGCAGGAAGGGCAGTGACAAAGTGCTGGCTGCTTTCATAGGAAACTAATACCATTGCTCACAGTTAAACCGAGCTCAATGAATATGCTAGATTTCTACTGCTTGAATTAGCGTGTCTTTGTCCTGGAAAAGAAATGTGGCTGATATATGGTCTTGGTGCACAGGGAAGAGACCAATGTGCATTCTTGGCTGTAAGTTATTGTATGCAGATTTGTTTCATAAAGAAAGAAGAAATATCGTTTTATTTTAGTCTTATGCATTATGAAATCTTTGTAATTTTGGTTGCTTTGGAGACAACTTATGAAAAACCTACACATATTGTAATTCAAATTTTGCTTACAATAATTATTAGGATTCACATTGTAAAGAATTATGAAAATATATTGATTTCACTCTATCCATTGGCTACAGTTTAATTACCTTTTTCGGAAATTTGATAAGAAAAAAGAAGATTAACATATACTACTGAAATATGAATTATTTAGGTGCTTTAACGTTGAAAAGATTTCACAGTCAAATATTTTTGGGCCAAATATCTTTAAATCAGTGTGTATCTTAGGCTTCAATCTATAGATGAGGTCATTGGTACTCCCTCTGCTCATTACCACTCTTTTTGACAAACCAATTCACTCAATATTTGGTTGTAAATCCATTGAGAAACTTTGAAACAAGCACCATAAATAGAGTGATCAAGAAAACACTTGATGTGCATTAAATTTTCTCATCTCTGTGGAGACAGAATGATGTACATTTTGTGTAAACTATAATCTGAAATGTATTATGTTGTTTAAATAGTAATATTTGTGCAGAATATAATAGATAGTTATTGGAAACTCCAGAAAAAGCTAGTGGATGCCAGAGTTCTACCACAATGTGGGCTAGAAGATAGCATGATATGAAAGTTTTGCAACCTAAATTTTACTAGAATTTTCAAGAGAGCAAAAGAAAATGAAGATTATTCATCAATTAGGAACTTATTAATGTAAGTTGAAGAGGTATTGAATAAAACTTGGCTGGGGACAGTCAAAAAAAGAATTTAAGAAGGGAAGAACAGGAAGGAGGCAGAGAGAAAAGATGTATGAAAGGAATTTAGGGGAAGATACAAGAAGGTAAAGAAAGCAAAAGAGACCATTTTCCTTGTCTGAGTGTGCAGACGGTTCATTGCTAGGAAACTGTAGTATATGTAGTAAACAGTAACTGATTCTCAGAAAAGCTGACATTACTCTGGCTATAATTCAAGGAAAGAAGTCTTTCCATGTTAACTGACTGTAGCAGCTATGGATTTACAAATATGATAATAGTTACATCAATAGAGAAAGTCCCCTTCATCAAAATGTCTGTGATGTTTCTTCTTGTCTTATTACCCTCCTTCTAGGAATAGAGTGTCAATATTTTTATTTCCTTAACGTTTACACTATCTAATGAACTGGTTAGTAAAGTCAGTATAATTTAATACATGTTGTTACTGCCTTAGTACTTTTTTATTTATTTATTTAAGCACTCAAAACTGTTCTTCAACCATGGAAAAAAAAGAAAGAACTCATGAAAGAAAACTCACATTGCAACCAAAATCCAGGCAAGGGGGAAATGGATTGCTGAATGCAGGCTTTCCAAACTGCTGCTTGTTGTGAACAGCCCCATCTGCACCCTGATTCTACAAGCTGCCCACTGATTTCACAATTGCTTCCTACTTCACTCTGTGAGCACAGTTTCAGTTCTGTTGTGATAGTGTTTTGATGAATAAAAGATGAGAGAGAAGAGAAGAGAGAAGCGAAGGAAAGGGAAGGGAGGGGAAGGGAAGAGAAGGGAGGGGAGGGGAGGGTAGTGGAGGGGAGGAAGGGAAGGGAGGCGAGGAAGGGAAAGGGAAGGGAGGGGAGGGAAGTGGAGGAAGGGAAAGGGAGGGGAGGAAGGGAAAGGGAGGGGAGGGGAAGGAAGGGGAGGAAAGAGAAGTGAGAGAGACTTCAAGGAATACTGGCCAAATACTATTGAAGATACTCTCATTTCTCATCAAGGAAGAAATGTAAATTTCAACACAATTTTTTTTCATGTTCCATTTATTAAAGTTTATGAATTTCACAATGCAAGACTAAAAGGATGGACAAAAACAAGTGTGATATTGCACAAGAGTACAGCCACACAGTTGCAGTCTGTGACTTCACGTTGTTATTCTGAATTTCTGTGTATACAGTCTCTAGAAAGTGTGATGATCATCCTGCAGTGTCATGAGCCAGGACCATGACTAATCATAGCAAATAACAAACATACACTTCTCTCATAGAAAAAAAAATGCACTAAAATCCATTGCTTGTGGCCAGATGAATGTGTCAGTCTGCATTTTTGTTTTTTGTTTTTCCCCCGATTTTCACCCAGAATAATTGTTCATGGCACCAAATGTCGCTCTCCCTCTTACTGCACTCCAACTCCACTGGTATTTTAAACACTCCTGCAATGTGACAAAACCCTTTCCTTTTCTGGAAAAAAAAAAAAAAACATTTCAGATATTTTTCTCCTCACTGCTTCATTTTCTGCATATGGTTTCCCTCCTACTGTCCACCTGTTTTTTTTTTTTTATTAATTCTGTAGGAATAAATTTAAATGTCATCCCTTTAGAAAAAAATTACAAGTTCACTGTCCAGTCTATAGCAGGTCCTACATGTGACTCTTGCACAGAATCTATGCTTTTTATTTGTTCTGTTTTATCGTTATAATAAAAAATGTATTTTCTGTATTTAAGAATATCTCTTAAGTAAAGTTTATAAAAAAAATATTGAGTCAGTTTTCTTATGAGTTTACAATGCCAAATAAGTTTTAGATAACCAAACAAGTGAGATCTGGTGGTGGATCTCTTGATAGCAAGCTAACCAGTTCCTTATATGTCAACTTGCTTGCATTCTGAATAAAGGACACATTTTTTTTTCTCAGTAGAGCATGAGAAAGAGGAACCCGGGGAGATTTATCACTGTCACGTAAGTGGAGAATGAATTAACTGTGCTAGCAATCTGTTCTGGGATATGCTTTTTATATTATCTTAAGTTTCACTCAAATTGTGGGTGCAAGAAAAGAAAACAAGATGGTGTGTATTTGAATTAGTCCTCTTTGAATTTGAGGCTCATGGTTAATATGCTAATGAATGTTAGAATTCAATGCTGCAACGAACACTAGAGGGGGAAATGTGAATATTGAGACAAAGTAAATGAAAGTTTCAGCCAATGTGGAGATTTGCAGTGGAGTGGATGGGTGAAATCAATGGAGAGAAGAATGTTATGATGAGTACATGTGGCTTGTAAAATCCTGAGAACAGTGAAACTCGTTTGGATGCTGAGTTTAAACTAGGGTATAACGACTAGGACCCCCAGGTATAAGAGGCTCATAGAATTCAGAACTTGACTTCTGTAAGAATTTGGAGACCAACAGTCAGTAATCTTACAAATTATAACCCTGTATTTAACAACACTGTCCCTCAATAGTAAGGAGATATTGTATCATTCAGATGTGAGTAAAAGCAAACAGATTTTCATTATTTTATTCCCAAGATTTCAATAGCAAATCACATAATGAAGCTTAATAAATCACTGAGTCTGTCA
>CABHPR010123614.1:8745-41784 GCA_902168415.1 Peromyscus melanophrys
GAGGGTGAGCACCATTGAGGGAGCATTGAGGGTGAGCACCATTGAGGGGGCACCGAGGGTGAGCACCATTGAGGGAACATCAAGGGTGGACATTTTCCAATGGAACTGCTCCCCCGAATCAAGGAAAGAGGTGACACTAGCCACCTCTCCTCTTATGCAAAAATTACAACTAGCTAATCCAGATGCGAGTAAGGAATTGATTTAAAAGTCCCACAAGGATTTTCAAATGTTTAGTGCAAATTATATTTTAAATTCTCTCTCACAGGTTTCTTGGCTCTCCCAGTTTTTCAAAGCTTTGACACAGCCATGTGCACCTTACCCTTCCTATCACTGACTTCATTAAAAGGAGGTTGTGTCATTTTACTGAGGATTTTTGTGAAACTTTTAGGATATAAGAAAAAGAGGTTAATTTATGAACTGTTTGGATTTAAATGAGGATCACAAGAAAACACTGTTTTCTATCCACAGTGAAATTTTGTTAAGTGTGCAATTATTTCCTTAATTGGAGTACAATTGCCTTAGGAGAGCATAATGCTTTTGACATGATCAAGCACACACATAAATGATATGAGAAAGGGAAATGGCCTGGAAGTTGGTTACATGGTGATTTAGACACCTTCTATACTTATTGGTTGAAAAACAATCATATTACATTCTTCTCTTGCAAATACTATTTGTGCAAGATAGAAATTCATTTAAGGATTCTATTAGCTTTTATTGCTAGGCTTTTATACATTTTAATTTTATTATATCCATAGTGTCTCATATTTTACATTATTAGAAAATAGAAACAGTTAATAGAGCACAGTGCGGTTAACTGATACAATTGAACATACGAAACACCTTAGATATTTTTAAGCTACAGCATTTTAGTTCACCCTACTGTGTTCATGCCTGTATAATTATACATCTCCTGGTTTGTCTCCTGTAATTCACAATTTCCTCCTGCTGCTTAATCGCAGAATTCAGCAAGTACATTTTAGTGGGAGAAAGACTGAGTGTGATTTTTTTTCTGTGAATCGTTTATTTGCTATATGCATTAAGGCGATGATTACCCTCAAGGGGAAAAATGAGGGGGTGTATAAAAGATGCAGGCATGGAGGAAGGAGATGTGTTTCAAACACATGCATAATTTAGATTCATTCTTATAGGAGGAAATGACAAGGAAATTAATCATCAATATATTTGTAGACTTCACACCAATCATTTTTATGAAGAAAGTATAGCAGATTCCAGTATTTTATCTTGGTTATAAGAAAGAGCTAGTATCAAGCTGATAGCCCTAGCACGCCGAGGTTTGCATGGTTCATGAAACTTCACTGAACAAGGACAATGTTAGTTCTACGTAGATCAAATATTAAATGATGAGCTCCAACAATGCATTTCTATCAGGCTTTGGATTTTTGACAGATGAATTGCTGCTGATAAATTTTTCTGCTTTTTAAATAATTCCATAACATCTAAATACACTGTAATGAAGAATTAGAAAGCACAGATTTGACTAATGAATAAGTTGCCAATACCTGTGTGAATGGCAAACAGAGTCAGTGACAGGCCATTTGAAGCTCACTGGTTATATTTACTTTCCACAACAGAAAAGATAAAGTAAGAAAGTTTTACTTACTAGAGAAAGATGTAATTGGGAAGGTTTTCATGGGAAGTATATTGCTTTGCCATGAGACAGTTTTATTATCAGCCTTTGATTTTTAGCTAAATCCTTAGGGTTTGGGCTCCATAATAATCTATGTTGTGGACTTAGCTTCGTTCCTTTATAGTGAGAATCGGCTCCTTTGGGAGGATTCCAGATTACTCCCTTTAACCCTTTGAAATGGTGTCCATAGTGAGCTATGTTACAAACATGATCTGGACCAAGAAGTTTGGCAGTGCATAGACTGTTAAATATTCACCTTGTCATTCACAATTAACTATCCCTCCTCCATTCTGAACTGCTTTCTTTCCCTTGAGATTTTGTAATTGAAACTGGAGGCATGAATAGAAGTTTTACACTGGCTTCTCAAACCTTTCAATAGACTTCCAAGAAAGAAAAATCTATCACTCACAGAGAAGGGAAGAGCTGTCCAGCACCCTGCATGAATGAAGGCTGCTGAGCTAGGCTGAAACTGCATTGGATCTGTTTCTCTGTTGATTTTGTAAACCTTTCCAAGGGTTACCATAGTAACAAGCAAATTATCCCCTCTCCCCTAACATCTTTCAAGCATGTAACAGGGATAAAGACAAAGGTTAGGGTTAAAAGAGCTACAGAATCTTTCCTACTACCAGCATCTATCGGAAGGAGTCATGATTAGTCTTTTAAGAAATCAAGTATGTTTTTCTCACCACAGTCATATGAGAAAGTTGGGTCAGCATCTACTTACATCTCTGATGTCTGCGTTTGCTCCTGTACATGGTCATTCTGAAAAGGGAAATGCCGACTTTCTAAGAAGTAATTGATTTAACCACGGAGACAAAGAGACGGGTTCTGCTCCTGCTTTGCAGTGAGGCTGTTGCTCGCTGACAGAAGGTAACCAGCAATCACACAGTGAAAGCCAGGGCAATACCATTCTCGTAAAATTACAGGGATGTGCCACTGCCTGTACCCACTCTGTCCAATGCAAATCTACCAGAAAATACATATAATTTTCTAACCCTCCAACCAATATTAGTTAAGTTCTCTAATAAGATCTAGATTATTAAAGTATTGTGCTTGGAGCAAAGCTGAATTAAGAACAGATTCATGCAGTTAGCTGGAACAGTAAGCTGAAAATTAAAGTGTGAAACATGAAGAGCCTTGTTTGGTGTTTTCAAATATTAAAAAAGTATCCTATGAGTTCACAGATCCTTTGGTCACTCCAAAACACTGCGATCTGTATTTTGTAAAGAAATTCTACTTAATCTTTTCCTCCTCTGCTGCCTCATGAATTTTGTATATTTAACTATTGAAGCAGTTATCACTTGCCATGTTGTCTATTTCCCTAACCAGTGTGTACTTTGACAGCAAAGCAGAACTGCATGCTTAGCATTTGAACCAGAAAATGAGAGGTACACAGTTGAAACTGGGTACTCAGGCTGAAAGAGTATCTAATTCATGCCGGGCATTCTGCTGCTCCTTACGGAAAGTTTTTCTAGAACCTCCCATCTACCTGCAACCTCATTTCAGTATCCAGTCCTTTACTTTCACAGTACTGAGGTGAAACCTTACCTAAAAATGTTTCATGGTCTTCCCAGAAGGAGAGGAGGGTACCTGGGACTTCATATGCAGTGCACTCTATCCAGAGAATAGTGTTGGGTATCCAGCTCAGGGATGTTCCTGACCCAGATACTCCTGAGTGTTAGGGGCTGTAAAATCCTTCTCAAGTGGTTTTCTTCCCCTTTTGTTTCCAATAAAGGAGGGCCCACACACAGCAGTGCAGCATGTCCAGATAATAAGATATCTGGGTTACGTGTTAACTTCCCCTTCCATCAGAGCAGCAGAGGTGGCCATGTTCAGCTGCCAAAATTCTTTTTTTAGTTAGAATAGGTAGTTAGAGAAAGTACATTTGTGAGCCTTAATAGATGGGTTATTTGAGTGTAAAGATCATTTTATATTATAGTAATTATTACATTTCATAATTAGAGATGTCAAGAATGTCATTCAATAGGTTTTCAATATTTTGTATAGCATCCTCTACTTTTGACTACTTCAGCAAGGATGCTAGAGATCACAGCATTACATCTCCTCTCAAAGAATAGTTGTTATCTGTCCCCTACTTGCGTATTCTTGTATAGTTTAGCATGTGTCCCATAACCTCTTCTCTTGATTAGTTTTCTCATTAATATTTAGCAATCACCTGTGATTGTGCACTCTAACTTGTTTTCAATTATCTTTTTTATTGAGACATTTGTTCCTCATCACAGAACTTTGTTTTCTTTAGCAGAGAGTATCAAGGGCTCAGACTAGAAACTGGTACAGAGTAGAACCTTAACAAATACTTGCATAATATATAATTTTTAATAAATTATAAATTATCAATGGAGTCAGAAAATAGGCAAATATAAATGTGTAATGACTTTACTAATTCAAATACTTATTTTTTCATATCTATCCTTTGTTTACTTGGCTACCTTAAATGTTCTCTGATTTGCATAATGTATATATACTTAGAGTTGTGAAGGTATACCTTAGCATTACTGAAACAAAGTCATATCAAGTAGACAATGACTCCTTTATAAAAATCAGTATTCTTTTCTTAGATACAATAACAAGTAGATGGCAGACCATAAAAACTGTTTTAATCCAGCAAAATTAGAAAATATTCTTCAAATATATAGTATATATGCATGATACGGAGAAAAAGAGAGTTAATGGTTATTAGGTAGTGATAGACTAATGCTATAAGGAAACAAGTGTCTGTAATTTCAGCATTACTATAGGATTATACAATAGTAAAACCATGCATTTCCTGTTTACAATATTAGTTCTTCATTATCTATCATTACTATCAACTTGAACACTTTTTATGCAGATCACATAATTCATCTAGGTTTATCACATACGAACAGCAACTCATCCTGCCATCACCATAGCTGTTAAGGTAAATTGTCTGTCATGTATTCACCTATGACTGACATCCCTTATCAAGCAAAACTTGCACCATCACATCATCATTGACTTCTTCAGGATACGTAGAGGGATTCTATCTTATCAACCCTTTCTAATCTCATTTTGCTCACATTGGAGAATACAGTCCCTACACTCTTGAGTTTTACAGTTGAGCCTAATGGCTTAAATATTGGAAAACTTTTGACTATATGAATTGGGCATCTCAGACATACCTGAGAAGAAAATACCATAAGCACCCAGCTTGGCATAGTTAGTTATAAGGGACAGGGGACAGAAAGCCAGATGGAAAGGGAGCATCTGATCTTCTAAGAGCAACCAAGTAATAAATATATGTCTCTCTCTCTCTCTCTCTCTCTCTCTCTCTCTCTCTCTCTCTCTCTGTGTGTGTATGTCTGCACATGTGTTCATATGTGTGTGCGAGATAGAGACACACAGACACACAGGCAGAGAGACAGAGACAGAGAGAATGCATCTTTGTGCCAAACATACTTTTTCAAACATTAATTCTTTTGCCTATACACTATCCCATTACTATCCCAAATTTGGAGACAAGGAAGCTTCCATAGCATGGTAACAAATACACTGTACATCTGACAGAGAATTTTATTGGGAACTACATCTGTAAGAATTAAGTCTGAATAATATAAGTGCTGTGGATAACTTCTGGGCTCTCTATTAAAGAACCCTCTGGAGATCTGGAAAGGCACAAAACTCAAGGACACCATGCCTCCTGAAGATCACCACTGAGAGTGAATGCTGTGTGGCTTAACAAGAGCTGACACTGAGAAATTTCATGACTCCATCAGATACTAAAAACTACCCACTGAAGTATGTATTTCTATTACCGCCTTTACTATTATGATTGTCACCCTCGTTCTCACTTAATGTTTCAGTAAAGTGAGACTCAGAGGTTAAATCTCACAGACAGCAAAGTGTGTGGTCCTACTTCAAATCTGACTGATGTTCTTCAGAGACAGCCAGATGCAGCATGCCTTGTAAAGTAGAAGGGTTATTTTCAGAAGCTATATAAGAAATAAGTGAGAATCCACAAAAACCATGGTCAATAACAATTAGTAGGTTAGGAAAATAAATGTAATAATTTACAAAAAAAAAATGAAATACTAATAGATCGGGGGTTGGAGGCTTTCAAGTTTTGAGCCAAAACTGATTTGGTTACACTAGCAACTCTCCTTATTTCTGATAGAATGGTGATCTGCCTTCTCTCTCTATTTCAATAATGCTAGACTATCAGAAAATCTCAAAGTCCTAACTCCTTATGTGTTGTAAAATATTAAATAGTGATTTTCCCAAAAGTTTCTATGAAATTCAAGGCACAAGAAGTTCTAAGAATGTTATTATGACACAAGTTAAACTCAGTGATACTAAAATGTCAGAGACATCTTAAAACAAACATGAAAGCTGAAATGATATAATATTATGCCACCAAGATTGTTGAGTAGGTGGCTGGCACACAACTGGTGTCACTTAGGAACTGTTGATGGAAAAACTCAGTGAGAGTGACATTGATTACCTCAAGCAACTTGGATCATGGACTCCCAGCAGGGATTTAAAATTGGGGTTTTTTAAGTTATCACAGAACATTTCCTCTGGAAAACATTCTTCAAAACTATTTTCCTCAAGTGTTGTAAGTTATCTATATCTTAATTCTTCTCTCCTCAGTTCTTCTCTGGTTTGAACATCTGCCAACAGATGTTTTATGACATCCTCATCCTGACAAGACAGGGATGCTAAGAGCATATTCTCTCGCTCTTTTTTCCTCATCATGCCAGCTGGGCCTGTGTTACCACTGTCTTTTCTCATGTCTGACATGAAGGCTTTTACTTTTTTGAAATGCCCCTTTGCAAATACAGTTTATGTTAGCTATTGAGACAAAGTCTATATCTGTTCCAAGTGACAACCCAGTGACTTTCAACTGCTGCATTAGAATCAACCCACCTTTTTAAAAATGGAAATACATGAAAATACCTTCATCCTTCCACAGATGTATATAAAGTTACTCGAAATCTTGCCAAAATATCCTGGTATTGGATCCACATCTATTCATGAGAAATCAACTTTTCTGATAGTTGATAATATAAAGCTTTACTAAATATCCAGTAGCTATCACTTTAAGATCAATTTCTTTTCATTTCCCCTAGAACCTCAATTTCTTTTCTATACTAAATTAATCATTGTTTGTTCTTAAGGGAGGGAATATAAAACTATCTCAAGTTCATTTGAAGTTTTCATTTGTAATAATGGCTCTTATAATATTAATTTTCAGAATAATGCTCTTTTATCCCTGGCTGGTTGAAGTAAAATAAAAAAAATCAAGTCTCTACTCCTTGGTTGTTTTTTTATTAAAAATTTTAAGTACATCTGGAAAAGGCTTCCTTTTGTTTTTAGAAAAACATAATTGGATTTTATGAAGTCTTTATTCACTTCTTTGGACTTTCTCCAGTTTCTTGTGCTCTAACATCAAAGAAGTCTTTGAAATCATTAAGCTTTTGAAGTATTTAATTCTTACAAATATTAAACAACGCTAAATTGTGTCTCTTTTACAACTCATCACACAATCGACTTTACTTTCAGTGACTCGTTAGTGGCAGTGTTTCTGGAGCCTCTCCCTTGCTTCAGCTCCCTCTCTTTGTAGGCTTCCCATGCAATCGTATTTAAGCTTCATCTCTTTTTTTAAGCTTATATTTAATTATCCACACTCAGATGGATCATTTTCCATTTATAATTGGATTAATTTGCAGCACTTGAAGAGTAGTAAAAATTTCTCTTCTCACTTCATCCTTTGGATATACCCACATACTTAATAACATACAATAATTTGAAGAAAATAATATATATACATGCATATGTTATAGAATTAATTAAAGAGTATTAATAAAATGTGAACTAAATTAGTTTTGTTTGCATAAAATTTACTTCCTTTAAATGTATTTTTAAGAAGTGATGGTTGACTCAGACAATAAAGGTGCAAAGTAGTACTAGACTCAAAGAAGCACAAGTCCCTTTAGGGTGACAAGCCCATTAACGTGCTAGTTCTTGTAATGAATTAACTCACTACGGTGAGATGGTGGTGCATGTCTTTAATTCCAGCACTCAGGAGACAGAGGCAGGTGGATCTCTGAGTCTGAGGCCAGTCTAGTCTATAAAGTGAGTTCCAGGATAGCCAGGGCAAACAGAGAAACCTTGTCTCAGAAAAAGAAAAGAGAAACAGATTAACTCACAAACATGAAAACAATAATGACATCTGTTGCTGGTGTGTATTTCTAATTATTTTCCAGTTTTGTGACTTCCCACTCAAGCAATATTTTGAAATCTAATGCTCATGGTGACGGTATTTGGGATGAGAATTTGTGGGAGGTGATTAAATTATGAAGGCAGCTTTGTAAATGAGGCCTGCGCCCTTGTTAGAAATATTTAGAGAAACCCTTCCCTTTAGACCACATAAGGGCACACAAAGATATTATCTTTCTTGAACTAGAAAAAAAATGTCCTTCAACATGGTGTTGAATTGTCCAAGACCTTGGTCTTGTACTTAAAAGCCTCTGGAATTCTCATTAATATATTTCTACTGGACTAAATCAAGCAGCTTATTGCATTTTGCTTTAGCAGTCTACATAGTCTAGAAGATGGTATGGAGGAATCCATATTACACTCTCTACTCCTAAGCTTTTGATTTTGTGTGTTGAGATGAAAGGACTGTGCTGTTTTACAAAGGAAATAAACACTGATTCTGTTGTCATATTAGTTTCTGTGACTATGAAAATTTTGGACTATATTTTGATATCAGAGCTTATAAATGAGATGTGTATACTTTTTTTCCTTCTACTAACATCATCAGTCTGTCTGAACACCTGTTCACCCATTTGTCCAACCACCCATCATCTGCCCGTCCATCCTTCACCCTACATTAAAAGACATAGAGTTGCTGAGTGCTATGGAGCTACACTAGTAAAGCATAGTCCTGGTGTGCTTGTGGGGTAAGTGCTGCTCCAGTGGTCAGCTATTGGAGAAATCTGAACAGGATATGCAGAATCAGAACAAGGGTGCTGGCCAGCAAAGAGCACATGAGGAGCAGGAAGGCCAACTTCCATGGAGACATAAATGCTAACTAAACTTTTACACAGTTGCTCATTTCCTAGGGTGTTTCCTTTCATTTTCTGTGTTTTTTAGGTAATTTCTTCCTTCAAGCTTATGTGCACTTTCTTTTTTTCCTTGAACACGATCACCATCTAGCTTCCTATTTTTTAAATTATTTTTTGTCCTGTCTTTTATTTTATCTACTGTCAACCTTCCCCATCTTGTGGTTCAAAAGTCTGCAAATTGAACACACCGTTGATAAATTACATCTGAAAAATAAATTGTATTTGTAACGAAAGTGCATAAAATATATTCTTTTAAAAATTTAGTGCTTTTATTTATTAATGTGTGGGATTTATACTGTTGTGCACATGTGGAGGTCAGAGGACAGCTTGTAAAAGTTAGGTCTTTCCTTCCATCATGTGGGTTACAAAGATCAATTTCAAGTCTTCAGGCTTAGTGCAAGGCACCTTTCCTTGTGGGGCTTCCTTGCTAGTCCCAGATGTTAGTCTTGTCATTAATTTTACAGATCTAACATTTCAAATTTTTAAATAAAAATCATATTATAATAGATATTGTAGGTTATGTGGAAGATGTTTAAAGCATACAGGAAAACCAGTATATTTTGCCATTTTTGTGTGCAAAATTTGAGTGTCAATGATTGGTACGCACAGGGAGACCTAAATCCAGTCCCCTCTGGAAACCAAGGGATTACTTCATGTAAATTTTTCTTTGTTGTGTATGTGCAATGTGTAGGGGTAATTTATATCAAGTTTTTATTTTTATAAATGAGGGAACAAATATATGATGGATGCACTACAGGATTTAGCATTTGTCTGTATAAAGCTTTAAAGGCTATACTTCATCATGGTTCAGATCACATGTTACAATTTTCTATCATCATCCTTAGAACCTACCAATATAAGCTCTATAATGTATGAGCCGGATTAAGTACATATGATATATTTTAATTAAAAATGGCTCACTGATTGGTTTTAGAATTATAATGGAATCACAATCGGGAAATATTTACATTTTGTCAAAATTTTTATTTCTATTATATTAATCTGAAATAGCTAAGTGGGGTAGGACTCATCATGACATTTACAGACAACAGGATTGACAGTCAAGAGTCAAGATCACAGAACTGGTAAGTTTCTAAACCACAGAAGCCATACCCCATCCACAAAATCATTTCCCTATGAACTGAAAAACTATTGCTGACGAAGCCAAATTCAGAACAGGGGAAAGCAAATACTACCAAATATTTTACTTTAGCTAAAATTATTGAAGGCTAATATATTTTATTTCAAAACTTAATAAAATGAGAAAAAATGATCTATTGGTTGTTAATATGAAACATATTCTGACAATCACCTATCCCCATATTCCAAATGGATCTTAGCGGTTCACATAGGCAAAATTAATTGCAGAACTATTGTCTACCAATACATAAATCCTATTGAAATTATGTAATTAAACTAAAATGAATAATGTTCATCAGGAATAAGTATCATACCAGTTAGGATAATGCAGACAAAGTTTCCTATTAGAAGGAAATAAAACAAGGTCTGAAAGTTTCATACATATACATAGACATGCATAAGCATATCATTTTAAAAACAATGGTTTGGGAATTAAGAAACCCACTCATGGCTCAAAACCTAACAAACCTACTCAATTATGAAGCCTGTGAATTATATCAAGGACAACATGATAAAATAGCTCTAAGTGTTCAGTAGTGGCACACATGCCTTGGCAGTAACTGACATCTCTTTTGATAGACTTGAAACCTGCTCAGCAAGAGGTAAATCATGCCTAATACTGGAAACCTATCCAACTACAAAGGGACAGTAAAGTCATGGAACTGTAAAAGCTACAACCACCACTTACTAAGCAGCACAGTCACTAACTACATTCTGAATATCTACCCTCATAGCCACAGATAAGTATAGTATTAACTCTTCAGCATTGACACTTCAGTTTGCTGCAGGTGGAAATCATGACAGACAACCACAACCAATCAAGATACAGAGTTGTGGAATCCAGTCCCAATGGATACATTTACAAAAAAACTCTTGCACTTAAGGCTAAGAGAACATCTCAGAAGAAAAGGTAAAGGACTGTAACGGACAGAGGACAGGAGAGTTTGCCTTGAGATTGTGTTTCCTAGGAATATCAGAAGATAGAGTCATAAAATCTTACCAACATGACTGTTTAAACATGAGCTGGAAAAGGACAACAGCAATAGATATGCTAAAGTGGACATGAGAAGTACAAAGAGGCCCCAACCCTACACATAGACTGCAGGAAACAAAGCAATGCTGAGACTGGGAGAAGTAGTCTCCAGAGAAGAGCATACCGATTGGTTATCCAATGACAAATGGTCCGCTCTGAACACATATATACAGTTAACATCATACAGGCTTGGAGGTAATTAGGAATATATATTCCCAGTACAGAATATATATATTCTATATACAATATATAGATGTCATCAATTAAAAAAAAAGACACCATGTGTTTGAAAGAGCAAGGAAGAGTATACAGAAGGGTTTGAAGGGAGGAAAGCACAGGTAGAAATAATACAATTATATTATAATGTCAAAAAATAAATGAAATAATAAAAATTTAAATGTCAAGATCAATTACAATGTATGTTATTCTATACATATTAAAAATCTTTGGCAGTTTTATACATTTTTGTAATGAGTTGTATCCTTTTTTTACCCCCTCAATAACTTCTCTCACCCCTTAACTTTCCTGTTGGAACCCTTCTTTTCAACAACAAAAAACAACAACCATTTTTTATGTCTTATTTTTCTGTGTGGCCCACTGGGTTTAACTGGAGTTCACTGCCCACAAACGGGTGTGGAAAGTTTACTGGAGAAAGGGCTACTTACTAATGTCAACAGAACTGAAGGCACCGGCATGCCTCGATTAAGGAGCATTAACTGTAAATAATGCCTCAAGGAGGGGTTTTTAATGATGCTAGCTAAATATTAATTTCTATGTATATATTAAATATAGTGTAGTCTCTATGCTAGTGTTAAAATTTTATCACAAATTTCAAACATTTTCAATGTGTATATTAATACAGTTGATTTGGCCTGTCTATAAAAGTAGTCTGCATAGTAGCCCTCTCTACAAGTTCCTTTTGTATTCACATTTAGTTATAATTATCATATTGATGAGCTACCTCAGCCTGCTGAGTTGAATATAACAAATGTCCAGGTATAATTTGGCATTACACAGCCCAAATGTATTTTAGGAGTCTTTCTCCAATTTTCATTTGTGTGGACTTCTTTTTTCCTTTTTTTTTTTCTGTTTGCTAAGGAGCTCAGAACAACCTGGATATTCTTTGACCTCACACATGTGCTTCAAAGACAAGTATTTGAATAAACTCTGCATTTGCCATTACCAGCACAGCAGTATGTGAGCAGTAAATATGTAAATGCAATTCCAGATTCTCTTACTATTTTAAAACCAGTTTTAGATATTTACTTAAATGCAATTTTATACAGGAAAAAGAACTATGGGAAAAAAATACTGAAATTTTATTTTCAAAACTAGTTTAGTGAAAACTAAATTTAAGTTTTCTTTAAATGACATTCTTGGGGATTTTGGAAAGCTACCCAAAGTGCATAGTAAATATTAAATGAGTCATTAGATTACTCCCACAACATGAACAAAAATAAAACATGTGACAAAGTGATAATTCAATTAAAAATGAATTTCTATGTCTAAGATCACTTAAAGTCATTTTTGTAAGAAAATAATACAGCAAAAAAACAAAACAAAACAACAACAAGATTTCAGCTTGTACCTATGTGACCTTGACTGAGTGAAATGTATTTGTGTTGATATTTGATTGGGTTGATATCATATCTACTCCAGCACCATAAACACTGTGGTAATATTTTATTTGTGTTGAAATGTGATATTTTATTTGTGCATTAATAAATAAAGCTTGCCTGGAGATGGGGGGTACGGGGGGAAGGCCAGCCATTTTAAGTAAACAAAGAAGTCAGGCAGTGGTAGCACATGCCCTTAATCCTATCACTTAGCAGGCAGGATCTCTGTGTGTTCAAGGCCACAGGAGGGAACAGAGTCAAGCGTGGTGACTCATGCCTTTAATCCCATTTAATCCCAGTACCAACCATAGAGGCCTGGAGGTCTGGACAGACAGACAGTGACAGAGCTGTGTAGGAAAAGGAAGTGAGATAGCTGGGCTAAGAGAGCCAATGAGAGGGCAGCAAAGCAAGGCATATAGAGCCTGGGTAAACAGGTAGTAACAGGAAACTGCAGAGTTGGTGAGGTAAGGTTGACTGGTGGCTTTCCTGATAACTCTAAGGCTTTAACCCAAATTTCTGGCTCTGTGTTTTATATTTAATAAGACCATTTAGAAATTTCTCAACAAAACACCTGTTCCTACCTGACTAAGATTAACCTAAATCTAATAAATTTCATAAATTCTTATGAAATTTAGAATTCCATATAAGATATCCCTTGAAACTGAATAAACTTTAATTATTTTTATATATTCAAATTTGTGCACTTAAATCATGCCATTTAGTTAATGCAATCATGATCAAAAGCAGAGATGATTGCTCATGTGGACTTTGTTTTCATGAAGAATACAGATACTAATCAATGATGATATGAATGAATATATTCTGTATAATCACAAATAGGTTCTATGAAAGTAGTTTTTTGTCTTGTAAGAATCTAAAATTACAGCCCTTGAGATTAAGGGGTTTTCTCATCTCTAAGACAGAATAGAAGAGTGGAACAGAGATCAGAATGAAACCACAGCTGGTCAGAATTGTTAGTGAGAAGGGTGATAAGTTGTTATGGATACAGTTGCAGATTGAGGGAAGATGTTGGAACAAGAAAAGCATGATAAGACATAATCTGTATCCAACAACTAATGTTGACATTTGTTTCTGATATATGCTATTTCTGTTATCATTATCCTAACAATTGCTCCTTTGTTTCTTTGTTTGTTTGTTTCTTTCTTTCTTTCTTTCTTTCTTTTTTCTTTCTCTCTCTCTCTCTCTCTCTCTCTCTCTCTCTCTCTCTCTCTCTCTTTCTTTCTCTCTCTCTTTCTTTCTTTCGTGTGTGTGGTGTCAAGATAGGGTTCCTCTGTATAGGTTTGGAGCTTGTCCTGGAACTTTCTCTGTATATCAGGCTGGCCTCGAACTCACAGAGATCCTTCTGCCTCTGCCTCCCAAATGCTGGGATTAAAGGCATGCACCACTACTGCCTGGCTGCTAATTACTTTGTAAGAGAGTAATAATTAGTAGGTAGGACCTTATACCCCCATTAATTCATGCAGCAGCTCAGTATACACTGCACCAGATATAAAAGGACAAAGATCACATCCTGGAGAAGCTAAGCTGAAAGTTATTTTGCAATAGGTGTTACATGAATCTCTACATTTCTATAGAGAATGTTTTACTGAAACTATTTGATATCTATATTTAGATAAAGAGGAGTATGGCTTATCCCATACTCTAACACTCCAAATAGTGGTCTACTGCAGAAGTGGCAGTCAGTGGTGAAAGAAGACCCAATAATCTATTAATGGATATGCTACAGGAGTCATTTCCACGTAGTCCACCCACACAACATTTGGTACACTTTAGAAGCAGCAATATAAATCATTTCTTCCTTAGAAGCTATTATAGAAATGTAAGCCAAGTGATAGGTAGAATGATAGCTGATGACCATGTCGTGAATAAAATAGTGACAGTTGTCCAATACAATGGAAAAACCGAGCAAAATAAATAGCAAAAATGTACTAAGTCCTAACATGCTACAGATAAATAGTGAATGACAACTATAACTGTAAAATTAGACTTATAAAGTATTTATAAGAATATCAAGTCAGGAGATTTTGGGAAATCTTGATTCTACTTGATTTTTTCCCCTGTAAACTCCACTACTCTTTTCTGCCACATTCATCACTTACTTGTCAAATTTATATGTATACATCAAATATCTGGGTAAATTTCCAATGTCAAGTTAGGCAGTTGCTCGAAATCTGGCTATTTATATCTCAGGTTCTAGAGGTAATACATTCAGTTATTTGAATCCAGGTCTTCTCTTGTGTGTCTGGCCTTGTCCGCCTCATAGTTTCACACCACTTTACCCCACAGATAATGCTTTTTCTTCTACTACATACTTATAGATAGTTTGAGTACTAATTTAAATAATATACTAAAAGTGCTGAGAACAGTGTGTAGAATGTGCATTCTCTGTTTTCACTAAGATTGTTCCAATAGCTGTTCATAAACTATAACAGATCCAATACTTCAAAAACACTATTTCTGGCAGAATTAGAACACACTACTACAAACATCATATGTTAATGAGTTCAAAGTAATCTTAGGTAGACTTTCTAAAATTATACACACACATAGTGTCATTAGAAAACAAAATCTTCTTTTGATATTTAATTATAATATTTCTTTTTCTTGCTTACTTGCTCTGGTTAAGAATTCCAAATATAAGAATTCCAATACCTACTATATTGCATTTAAATGATAATAATATATTTCTTTAACTTGTTCCTCATCTAAAAGAAAAACCTACATGATTCCACTTTGTGTAACATTGTCATATGATCTTTTTTTATTCATTCATATATTATACTCTGACCACAGATTTCCCTCCCTCTACTCCTCCCAACTCCTACATCCCCACCTCTCTTCTCCCCCAGTTCCACTCCTCTGTTTCCCTTCAGAAAAGTGCAGGCTTCCCAGGGATATCAACTGAACATGGCATAGCAAGTTACAATAAGACTAAGCATTTACCCTCGTATTAAGGCTGGACAAGGTAACTCAGGAGAAGGAAAAAGGGTCCCAAGAGCAGGCAAAAGAGTCAGTGACAAGTCCCACTCCCACTGGTAATTGTCTTGCAAGAACACAAAGCTATACAACTATAATATATATGTAGAGGGCCTACCTCAGACCCCTACAGCCTCCTTGATTGTTGCTTCAGTCTCTGTGAGCCCCTATGAGTCCTGCTTAGTTGATTCAACGGACCAGTATTCCTCATATCAGGTTGCCTTGCCCAGCCTTAATACAAGAGTAGGAGCTTAGTCCTACCTCAACTTGATATGCCATGCTTTGTTGAGACTCTTGGGAGGCCTGACCCTTTCTGAACAGAAACAGAGGAGGATTGGTTGGGAGGAAGAGGGAAAAGGAGTAGAGAATGGGAGGAGAGGAAAGGAGACTGTGGTCCAGATGTAAAGTAAATGAATAAATTTAATTAATAACAAACAAAAGTGTATCAAAGACTTCAACATAAAACTAGATACACTGAACCGGATAGAAGAGCAAGTAGGGAATAGCCTTGAACTCATAGACACAGGAAAGGTCTTTCCGAATTGTACACTGTTAGCACAAGTACTAAGATCAATAATTAGTAAATGGTACCTTATTGATTTGAGAAGCTTCTGAATGGCAAAGAATATCATCATTAGGACCAAGTGGCAGCCTCCAAAATGGGAAAAGATTTTTAATCACCCTACACTCAATAGAGGGATAATATCCAAAATATATAAAGAACCTGAGAAACTATATATCAAGAAAATAAATAACCTAATTGAAAATGGTTTACAAATCTAAACAGAGAATTCCCAGTAGTGGAAACTCAAGTGCTTGAGAAATACTGAAATAAACGATCAACATGCTTAGCCATCTGTGAAACACAAGTCAAAACTACTTTGAGATTTCATCTTACATATGTCAGAATGGCTAACACCAGTAGAACAAGTGACAGCTCATGCTGTTAAGGATGTGGACTAAGAGGATGTGGACACTTATACAGAGTTGGTGGTAGTGCAACCTCATACAGCCACTTTGGAAATAAGTGTATCAGTTCATCAGGAATATGGGAATCATCCTACCTCAAGTTCCAGGATACCACACTTAGGCATATACCTATAGAGTATTTCATCCTATCACTGAAACACTTACTTAACCGTGTTCATTATGGCTTTATTCATAACAGTCAGAAATTAGAAACAACCTAGATGTGCCTCAACAGAAGAATGGTTAAAGAAAATGTAGTATATTTGCACAGTGGGGTATTACCCAGCTGTCAAACATGAGATCATGAAATTTGCATTCTAATGGATGGAAATAGAAAAACATCACCCTGGTTGAGGTATCCTAGAATCCTGGACCCAGAAAAGATTAATTTAATCATTGCTTTATTCAGCTACCATCAGAGAAGCTTCCTCCTGCAGCATTGTTGTAACAAATATAGAGATCCAAAGCCAGCTATCCATCCTAATGGGGACATCTCCATCAGATACCTCTTCTCACAGCTCAGGGAATCCCAACAAGAGGAGGTAGAAAGAGTTTAAGACCCAGAGGGGATAGAGCACACCAAGAAAACAAGACCCTCTACATCAACATAAGCAAAGTTCAGAGACTGAAGCAGCATGTGTCTGCACCTGGTCCTCAGAATAAATATTATGGCTTCCAGTTTAGTGTTTTTATGGGATTCCTGTGTGTGCAAATAAGGGAGTTTTTGATTCTTGTGCATTCTCTTGGGCTCTTTTCCCTTTGTTGGCTTGTTTTGAACAAACTGAAATGATAGTTTTGTTTTAACTTATTATATTTTATTTTACAATATTTCAGAAGAATGAATGAATGAGTGAGTGAATGAATGAATGTAAACTTAGCCTCTAGGGTAAAGGTTAACAACTGAAGTGTCACTTATTCATGCTGGGAGGGGAAAAATCAGTTTTCTCCAGTGGAGTGACTCAGGCATATCATCCAATCCAGGACAGGCCTCATGTTCGGTAGTTGTGCAACTCTACAATTTTGGACTCTGATTTTTTGTGTGCTTTTATTTTGTTACAGTTTTATGGTTTTAATTTTGTTTTGTTGGTTTTGTTGTTGTATTGGGTTTTTGTTTGTTTAATGAGAAAGAACTTATAATTGGGTGGGCAGGAAGGGGGAGGATCTTAAAGAACTTGATGAGGTGAAGAATATGATCCAAATTTATTTCAATTTTAAAAATGTTTTACATAACAAAAATATAATTAATAAGTAAATAGATGTGAAAAAAGGAAGAAATATGAGTTTTTGCTTGCTTAATATGATGAATCACATTTGTTGATTCGTGTTATTGACATGTTCTTGCCTCCTAGTGCTATTTGGGCATGGCTAACAATTCATTTTATTCAATTTGCTAGTATTCTGCTACTCATTTTGTTTGCATTTATATACATGAAAGTTATAGACCTGTGCATTAATTTTCTCTTATATTTAGCCTGGTTTGGGCTCCAGGGTAATAATGACTTCATAAGATGAGGCCTTTCAATTATTTATTTGCTGTCATATGTTCAATAACCAGTCCAATGCTTGAGATATACAACTTGATCTTCAGCTATTTAGGAAAGGAATTAAAATATTAGTTTTCCATTGTTGATTTAACAACTTATCACAATATTAGTGGCATAAAATTACAAAAACCATTATTATAATCCTGAGAGTTAGAAATGCCAAATAATTTATTGGTTAGTCTACACTCTATTTGAAATAAATATGTATGCACACACATATGTGTGTAACTGTTCCTGAGTATATGTTTGCACAGCATGTACATAAAGATACAAATGAAAACCCAGAGAGTACATAGGATACAATGGAACTGGAGTTAGAGGCTGTTGTGGGCTTCCCTGTGTGAGTACTGAAACCAATGGGAAGTCCTTCATAAGAGCAGCAACTGTTCTTAGTGACTGAGCTCTCTCCAGGCCCTTAGTGTACACTCTTTAAAAAAAAAAAAGTTTAATGAAGAATCTGCTAGTTTTTCCAAATTCTGCTGGTATTCCACCATTTTGTCTCAAGAACCCTCCTCCAGTTTCAAAGTGCATCACTACAACCACAGAATATATTGGCGTTTTAATTTTCTTTGTTTTGGCATTCTGTATTTCCATAGTGAAAATTCTTGTGATTGCACTGGCCCACCTAGACAATTCAAGATAATTTCTATCTGAAAAATTCCATTTTTCCAAATAAGATGGAATTTGTATAGGGAATGAGCACTAAGATATAGGAATGCTTAATATGTTGTGATTCTGTCTTCCAAAATGTATACTCTAGTTTCCAAATTTCCAATATCACATTTATGATATACAAAATAAATGTCTTACCTTGTTAAACCATGAAAGTATAGATTCAAAGTCATGATCTCACCTTATCTCACTAACTATAATGTGTATTCTATCACCTAAAATGTCTAAATCAAGCATAGGTGGGACTCTGAGTGTAGTCAATTCTGGGCTAAATTTCTTCCCATGTGTGAATCTGTAAAACTAGAAGACAAATCTGTTCTGAAAGTGACATTAATGATGAAGCAGGAATGGGATAAAAATTACAGATATTATCATATCCTAGAAGAAAGCAGGAGTCATAAAATAATATGTATGGGAAAGCTCCATTAGATTTGAAATCCTGGGAATAACCCTTTGTGACATTTCGCTGCTCAGGTTCTATCTATCATTAAGTGATACAGAACAGAATTGAATCATTTCCTTGAACTAATGGATTCCAAGGGAATGAATTCAATGGATTAAATAGAGTAAAAATAAGTTGTACAAATCAATCTCTCCTCAGAAAATATTTTACAAATTTTGTTTGGGGTTGTACAGATCAGGGATATAGGATGGTAAGCCATGCACAAGAACAGAGTTTAAGAGCAAGCATATTTTCACACACTTGCACACTCACACACTTGCATGCAAATGGTTTATAATTTTACCTGGGAAGAGGATGACTGAACACATCACCTAAAGTCCAGAACTTAATGTCCAGGAAAAGTCTTCTGTGTATACTACCGAATTACTATATATTGAAATGTAACACAAAGAAGTACAGTGAGGATACCTATAGAGCCTGACACATTTAAAAGTGAGAATACTATGTAGTTAGTACAAACATCAGGAAATTTTCCTTTCCTTGCTTTTCAAAGTCAGAGAATTTAAATTAGAAATATCATGCAGAATTGCTATGTTACTCTTAATGAACTTCATCAATGAAGAATCATACCTACATACTGTAAGAGTTTATGAAAATCAGATATATTGTTGTGTTCAACAATATTCTATTCATCAATATTCTATTCATTTTCAGACTTATTTGGTATCTGATTGTATCAATAAATTAAAAATCATTTTTCAATTATGTTGTGGATAGAACTTTGTTTTATAGTTTGGAATTATTAGAAATGTAACTATCATGAATACATTTGTATATTTTGCATATTTTGATATATATATATGATGTATTTATTTCTGTATTCAACTTCCAGTATTCTTATATCTAGTGATTTATCACTGCCATACACAGCCTCAATTTTGTTGCTTTTAAATAAGGTACAATATTTAAGTCTCTTAATTCCATTTACCTTTTTTAATGGTATTTTTAAAATATTTTTAGTCTTTGTATTTCCATACTAAATTATAGAATAAAATTATCATTTTTGAAAAGGTCATTGGTAATTTTAGGATTGGGGTAGCTTTATAGATTAATTTGTTGATAAATGACATCTATGATCTTCACATCTTTACACAGATTTTGAAAATATCTGGATACTTCTCACATCTTTCATTAATTTTATTCTGAAAATGGAATTTAAAAGTGCCATTATACATGGTCTTCTTTTCAAGTGGCTTTTTCTATATTTCTGTTGCTATCACTGGCATATAGGAAAAATATTTTATATATTGACACTTTGGGATGACTAATGTACTTGTAATTGCTTCAATTCAAACAGACTATATTGCTTTAGATTTTCTGTATGTCCAATCAAGCAATCCATAAACAAGGCTATTTTTTGTTCTTACTATAGTGACTTTGACCTTCTGTGGAATGATGAGAATGAACAGCTTGTTCTAGCCTTGTTTTCAGAAAAAATATTGCAATAATTCTTAACTAAATATGATTATGTTTATGTATATTTTTTTAAAATTTTCAGAAACTTCTTGTTCCATTAAAGATACTCTCTTCAATTCTAGTTTTCTAAGAGTTGTTTTTTTATCCTGATTGGATATTGAATTTAGTCAGATGTAGTTATTGCATCTCCTGATGCATATTTTTTTCTGATTTATTGCGAAATATTTTGGTTAATTTTAAAATGTTTCATCAGATATGCTTTCCTGGAATAAATCCCTATGTGATCCTGATGTTGTATTCTTTTTGTGAATAATTGCATTTGATTTGCTAATATGTTTCTGTTGTTCAGCATTCTTGGGTCTACTCTCACAAGAAAACTTGAGCTCTATTTTCTCACTGAGTGATTTTTGTACTATGTATTTTGTGTCTGTTTTAACTATGCTCACAATATCACGTTCCTGCCTTTGCTCCAGGACCATGACACATGTTCTCCTCTATGTTTACACAGCACCTTAAACAGCCCTCTCCTACAGGTTTCACCACCTCCACATGAGATTAAGGGAGGAAGGATGCTTGGCAACTGTAGCTTTGCAGGCAGTCAGTGATCTTTCTTAAATATAAAGAGACTGTTCTATACTTTTTGGAAACATAATCAGATAATAATTGGAGGCCTCAGACTTTAATTTTTAATTTTATTATATCCTTCCTCAATTAATTATCATTTCAGCTACTTAATTAGGAAAACAATCTATTGTTACTGAAATGCACAGTTTAATTATGTTCCAGCAAGATTTAGAAAGGTGAAATATAATCTTTGTTTTCAACTAGCCATAGATGGTGAGAGTGTCCCAGATTCAACCTCAAGAGAGTTGTGTGGAGAAAAGTAATACTCCTTATAATCCTGAATGTCATCCTTTATACACAGCAGAAACCAGAATCCCTTCGGCTCTCCTCCAGTAGCAGTTCATCACATAACCATTTATCATTTCTCGGTCTCTTATAAAGCTATCCTGACAAACACTACAAAGTGTTTGTACTCCAATAAAAGTGAAGAAAGTAATTTTAACTTTAGGTTTAATAAATACCAGCCTTGTGGAAATTCTCCAGACTGTGCTGTGACTTCCCTATAAAATATTGTAATGGTAAAATGCTGACAAAGCCTGGATTTCTTTTTCTTTTGACCTCAAAAATCAGTCTTACATGGATAAAAAATTTTAACAATCATAATATATATGCATATATATATAATTATATGAAATAACAGATATTGTCTCCAATATCCTGGTTCCCAGGATCCACCTTTAAAACTTACTATCTGTGTTCTCCTAATTTTTCTAAATTAGCTCTAACTTTATAACTTTCTGTTACTGGACTTAAAGAATGATTCCTACTGTTATTTGTGTGTGAGGAAGGCAAATAATCTTTAAAAAGAATGATTATTGTTTTGATTAGGAATTTTCATCTCTTCTTTTTATTTTATATTATTAAGGAAATACATAAATCAAATTTTTATGTATGCTATCCAATCTGGTGTTTTCATATAAATATACACCATGAAATGAATTAAACAATCAAATTAACATCTTTATCTCTTTTTACATTACCTTTTTTGTGGCAAGAACATTTACATTTTAATATATTGGAAGTGTGTGATAATTACTGGGGATTAAGTGAGTACTTATGAAACACAGTTGCTGTAGAATCCACTAAATCTTCAGATTGATTCATCCTACATAAGTGGGTCTTCATATTCTCTCATCATGATTTTCCCCTTCTACCTGTCTCTCAAACTGGAAACCCCACTCCTGCTTCTGAGTTTGATACTTTGGGGGCTCTGTAGAGGTAGGGTCAGGCAGAGCTCATTTTTGTATTCTCGACTTATTTTACTTTGCATGACATTGTCAAGTTTCATATGTATTGTTAAAATCAATAGAATTTATTTACTTTTAAAGCTCACTCACTTTTCATTGCACACACACGCACACACAAACGGTCATGCAACGTTGTCTTTATTCTCTTATCATGTGATGAACACAAAACAATAAAATAATATCTTTTCTGCTAATTCTGGATGATCTAGAAAATGCAAAAATCACTCTGATGTGTTGATTTCATTTCCATGCAATAAATCCAGTTGTAGAATTAGAGTTTACAAGTTTGCACTGTAGGTATTTTTTTTTGAGGCATCTCCATGATATTTTCCATAATGTTTGTGCCAATTAACACTAAGGTAAAGGTAAAAGGGATCCTTTTTTCCCACATGTTCATCAATATTCTTTGTTGTCTCTCTGATAACATTTATTCTAACATGACAGTTAATAAAATCAAATATATTTGAACATGTTCCTTTTTCCTTCTGGGAAAATCATCCCTGATTATTTTAAGGAATCCATTGAGTTTCTTAATCAGATTGTTTCCTTTCCATTTGTTAATTTTTTATCACATGTATTTTGAACAATAGTTCATTATCAGACAATTTGTCAATATTTTCTCCAATTCAACAGGCTATCTTTTTGTGCCATTAGTTGGGCTTGTTTGCTGAACACAAGAATTCTATGTTCTCACAGTCTCCATCATTTTTTCTTTGTTGCTGGGCTTTTAGATTGACAGCTAGAAACATAAATGCCCAAAGTAATGTTAAAATTGTTTTGAAGGATTTAGGCCATGTGCTTAAGTCTTTATTAATTTGAGGGGATCTTTATATACAGGTCATATATGGTTTCTGTTTCTCCTACATGTAAATATGTATATTTCCTTTTTTATTTAAATTGCTCTTTCCTGTTTGTTATAGCATATTTTAATTAATCACACTGTGTTCTGTTCCTTTCAACTGCATGTCTCCTTTTATAGATTGTCCTATTATTTTTATTGCTATAGCTCAGTGGTACATTTTAAAAAACATTTCATTGTTGTAATACCATTTGTTTTTAGCTACATATTATTTATTTGTCACCAAACATGGGTAGATCACAGGTTTCCAACATTAGTTTTTGTGTTTATAAATGTTACATATCTAACAATGAAAACCAATACTTTTCAGATTTTCTTTTTACATATATGCCTCCTAAAAAAATCAAAAAGACACAAGAAACAAAATATCGCCATTAATGAGTTGTAATTTTACAAAGGAGTATAACATACATATTTTAGTATGAATTTAAATCCTCATCTATCTCTCTTTATATATACACGTTTGTATGTATGCATGTATGTATGTGTATGTGTGTATATGTGTGTATGTATGTGTGTAATGGGAACTATATACAATAAACATACAATATACATATATTATTTATATATAGAGATATGGATAGAGATTACCAATGGAAGCATCATGATCAATGTGAATTTATTATCATTCTCATATTGTTTTCATCAGTGAAACACCAAAGGTGTTAACTGAGTGAAAAGGCAGATGAGGGGATGGAAAATGAAAATTAGAATCAGAAGATATATGTCTTCAGCTAATAGTACACAATGACTTTTCTGTCTGAGCAATTTCTGTTCTCATAGGAGGTAGGTGGAAAATTCCTAATGTCCAGAGCAATAAAAGGTAACAGATTTTTTTGTGGAAAATAGATGAACTTTAGAATACTTCTGTTGAACATTTCCTGAACTCCTAAAGATATAGTGACCCACTAATAGTTTGAAAAGATTCCATAATTTTGCTGATGATATAATACATTCCTATTTTTGTAGCACTCCATATTTCAAGCACCTGGTGCACCTAATTATTAATAATTGCTGATATGAAACAGTGAATTGCTAAAAATTTGAATAACACTGTCTCAAAAGCAATTGACAAAAATGTGTTTGACACCTCAGGAGAAATATAGCCTATTTCTATCAGAAAATCAATTAATGAGATATTGCTTTCCCCACACATATTTCTTTCCCATTCACTGCACTTTATTGGAGATGCTCTGAACTCATATAAGTGAACTCCCAGGGGAGAGCAATGGCAAGCATTAGGCACCAAATGTAAATTTAAGGGCCCAAACCATCTTCCCTTCCCAGTTTCTTCTCTGTGTCCAGCTATACAGGGGATATTATTTATTGAATAAACAAATATTCCCTTCACAGTGCAATAATACAAGTATCATATATTTAGGAACTTCAATTATTATGATGTCCTTTGTGCATTATTTCTGGTTCAGTAATTTAGAAAGCACTACCTTTCCGAACAAAATATGAAAGTAACAGAGAAACTCAAAACAGCTCCATGTTGAAATAATTAAATGATTGTTCTGCCCTCTTTGTATATTCTTTTATATTGTTATTATTTCTTATACTTTCTGTGTTTATAGTATAATTACATAATTTTCCCTTTCCTTTCCTCTCTCCAAACTTTTCCATATACCCCTATTGCTCTCTTCAAATTCATGACCTCTTTGTTCAATAATTGCTGTTATATGAATATATATTCTATATATGGGATATTATATTCTATATAATATAATATATTAAAATATATGTAGATATATTTTTAAATACAACCTCCTTAGTCTATATATTGACACTTGCAATACAGAACGGTTGACCTTCTGTATTGGACAAGGGCGACCAAGGAAAACAGTAGACATGCTAAAATGGACAGAAGAACTCCCAGGAGGCCTCAATCTGACACAAAGTACTACTAGAAACTAAGGAATGCTGAGAGTGGGATAAATTGTCTTGTAATTTCTTTACCATTTACCCATTTTTAATAGGAAGGCTACACTGATCAGCACAGAGGAAGTCATTTGTACAATAAGAATTTCATAAAGTGGGCAATTTACCCATTGCAACCAAGTTGTTTATTCTTATTATTTAATCAGGATGCACTTAGAAAGTTACTAAGGCCAAGAACAACAACAAAAAATTATAACAGATTTTTGTGAAAAAAAAATGAACTTGTAGAATTAATCTATAGAATGTTTCATGGGATCTCACCTACAAAATTTTAGCAAAATATACAGAATCACCAATCCTAGATGAAGAGTTACAAGCAATTAATACCTGCCTAGAGAGAAGGTGAGTACCTTTAGTGGTTATCCAATATCAAGTGGTCAGTCCTAAAAACACATACACACACACACACACACACACACACACACACACACACACACACAATCACACTAAATGGAATAAGCAAGTTGTATTTACATCTTTATTAACAAATACACACAAACACTAAATAGACTAAGCAAGTAGTATTTGCATATTTATTTATACATGCACACAATAGAGTAGGCAAGTTTTATTTACATAGTTATTCATACACATATGTAGCAGTAACAATTAATTAATGTGATACCATGAATTTGAAAGAGAGTGAGAGGGGGGACATGAGAAGGGTTAAGGGGAAGACATGGACATGGGAAGTGATATAATTGTTTTAATTAACAGCTAAAAAAATATAGAAACAAGAAGTTTCTTTGTAAATTATAGATAGAATATAAAATTCTGAATTAATAATTTTTTCAGTCTTCTGGTAATTTAAGGGAAAAATTGCATCACTCTGTAACATACATCCTGAAAAATCTATAGCTCCAGTGAGCCAAAGAAGTTCACCCTCCTGGAAAACAGAAATAGAACAAGGTATATTTTCCACTTGTGTTGTACATGTTTATTTCTTGAAAAATGCCATGTGCAGAGGGAAGTGGGGAGTAGATCAGGTCGGAGGAACATTTCTTGAAGCATTGAAGCTCTCATAAAAAGTCATCTTGTATGGAAGACAGGTTCACACTGCACTAAGAAGTTTTCCTTCTAAGCAGCCTCTGCTTACTCTTTTACTGCACAGTATCAATACAAGAGGACACCTACGTGGTCCTGAGGATTCCCTACTCAAAAACAATCTTTATTTTTTTTTATTTCTAGGTTTATTACCAGTTTAAATTATCAGCGACATTTTGCTTTAGATACATTGAGTTAAAATGTCTTTTAAAAGCATGTATTTTGCCACAGTCATTAGCAAGGAATTATTTTATTCTTATTATTCTAACACGTTTTCTATTTAGATAACTCATTTTCACTCGAACTTATACTGTTCAATTTCCTTTTGAAGTACATAAATAGCAGGTCGACAAAGTTGACTTGTTTATATACCGTTTCTAGGCTACATTTAATGTTCTATGGAAATAATCTTGCATATAGTAAATTCTAAAAATAAAACTTGTTTTTAGTCTATTTAATGAAAGTCAAGCCATTATTAAATTTTACGTTGCATAGAATATTGACAACTGGAGACAGATAAGCTAAACCCTCAATCTTAACACAAGTGGCTCTCCTTTGATGATGTCTTCTTGTCTCAACTTCCTTTTAGATCCTTACTCTTTCCTCTAAAAGGTGAAATTTCATTACACTTATCCATGAATATGTAATCAAGCCTAGGAAAATGAAAACATTTTGAGTAGATTAGTAATTCTGCATTTTTTTTCTGTTTCCTCCATAATCTTAAACACAGAAGCCTAAAAGAAAATTTTAGGCTTCTTGAGGCATAATGATGGCAAAGCTAGCTACTATTTAGTGCTTTTACCCAGACTGCTGTAGAACTAGATGGGAAGCCTAAATTGTCGTTTGCTACTGATTGTCCTCAAATCTGTATCTATAGAGATGGACTGAGGGGTCTTCTAGATTTGTGACTAAATAAGTTTGGTTGTGAGATTAGGAAGAACATTGTAAGTGTGAAGACACAGTCAGGCTGTAAAATCTTCACCAAAAAAAAAAAAAAACCAGAATAAGGGGGTATATTACTAGTTAAATAAGCTTTGAATGTTTGCATACAAACTAAGACCTTCCATCCTGTATAATCCCCTATACAAGCACAAGGACAATTCTGAAGAAGGAAAAAGCTACATTTCAGTGTAATCATATTTCATGCAATCTGTACTTATTCATATCTATATGCCAGTGATCCCTAGAATAGGGATTTCCTGGATCATAAAATTTCTAAAAGAAAATATTCTTCAAAAACATTTAAAAATGTACTACCCTTTATCACTATTGATATATAAAAGAATGATTATCTAATCAATTAACTATGATAAAAGGAAGCATAGAATATATAGAAAATGGGTGGCCAAAAAGACATTCATTTTTTTTTTTAAAGAAAAAAGGATTTAAACATGTCATAGTGAAGAGAAGAAAAGGCTGGCTTTTCAGAGGAAAAAATATTTCTAAATGGTAACATTAAGACAAGAGGCACCAAAAAATAAAAATAAAAATAATAAAAAGCCCGGGTGGTGGTGGCGCACTCCTTTAATCCCAGCACTTGGGGGGCAGAGCCAGGCAGACCTCTGTGAGTTTGAGGCCAGCCTGGGCTACAGAGCAAGATCCAGGAAAGGTGCAAAGCTACACAGACAAACCCTGTCTCAAAAAACCAAAAAATAAAAATAAAAATAAAAAATACAAGAGGAATGGATATACAAATATTGGTTTTCTAATTAAAGTAATAACAAAATTTTCAATTTGCAAATTAATTTTCCTTTTTCACCATTAAAGTTTATTCACATGGTAAAATATAACTTCTGCACTTACAATTTTTTCTTTTTTATTTTTTTCTTTTTTATTTATTTATTTATTTATTTATTTATTTATTTATTTATTTATTTATTTATTTTTGGTTTTCTGAGACAGGGTTTCTCTATGTAGCTTTGCGCCTTTCCTGGAACTCGCTAGACCAGGCTGGCCTCGAACTCACAGAGATCCGCCTGCCTCTGCCTCCCAAGTGCTGGGATTAAAGGTGTGCGCCACCACCACCTGGCTACAATTTTCTTATAGACAATATATTCTTACAGAAGTATGCACTGCTTTTTGTAAATTAGTTTCTTTTTAGAATTAAAGACTTTTCTTTATTCTTGAGAATTTCACATATGTATTTAAGAAATATATCCTACTAAAAATTTTGCCCCTCTAAACTTCCCCATATCTACCCCAACATGTCCTTTCAAAATTCTTGGGGTTTTGATTGTTTGATGACCCACACAGTTCATTTAGTGCTGCCCATGTGTCTGAGAATGGAACATGAGAAACTTAACAGTGGCCACAATCTGAAAAATAAAAAAAAAAGATTCTTCCCTGCCAAAGCAACTCTTCTGTAGCATTAGCTCTTCAGTAAGGGGTAAGGCTTGTACAGACTCATTTACCCTGGATTTCAGCCAAGCCCAGGCTTCAGCTGTATTGATCCTATGTTAATTTATATAGTTAACCACAACTAGTTAATCACATACTCTAGGGTTCATGATTATTCTACCTATGACAAGGCCAGAAGACAGCATTCCACATCTTTCTTACCTATCCTCTGAATGCTACATGTACAAATTAATTTTTAAAATGTCTAAAATCCGCCTGCCTCTGCCTCCCAAGTGCTGGGATTAAAGGCGTGCGCCACCACCGCCTGGCGAGTGATAACTTTTATAATTTAAAATAATATCTGGGGAATCAGACATAGTCCATTAAATCCCCTTATACAAAGAGTGTTTAATAATTACCTATTAAAGGAGTATAATCAAAAATTATTGTACAAAAAATTAAAAATGATTTAAAGCTAATATAATTATTTAATTAATTAAACTTCAATAAATCTTTTTGAATGAAGGCATCCTTTAAATTAGTCTCACCATTTAAATTATCTTGTTCCATGAAACTCAAAATAAATTAATAGACAAATCTAATAAATTTGACATAAAAGAGAAGTATATTTTTCAACTATTATAAAATTCTGAAAAAAATTCTCTCATTCTTTTAAATATAAATTTATAGTAAAATAAATACTACCTGTTATAATCATTTGTTCTTAAAAGTTTCATTTTAGTATATTTATAAACATAGATATTTTTAAGAACCAAAAATTTCTCTTATTAAGAAATTTTCTTATTCATTTTATATACCAACCACAGATCCCTCTCTCTTCCCTACTACTCCCTCAAGCCTTTCCCCACAACCCACCCCACATTCCCTCCTCCAAAAAGATAAGGCCTCCCATGAGGGGTCAGCAGAGCCTAGTACGTTGAGTTGAGGCAGGTCCAAGCCCCTCCCACTGCATCAAGGATGTGTAAGGTGTCCCACCATCGGTAATGGGCTCCAAAGGTCAGCTCATGCACCAGAGATGGATCCTGATCCTACTGAAAGAGGGCCCCTTAAGCAGATCAAGCTACACAATGGTCTCGCTTATGCAGAGGGCCTAGTCCAGTCCCATTAGGCTCCATAGCTGTTGGTCTAAAGTTCATTGAGTTTCCACTAGCTTAAGAACCAAAAGCTTAAAACACATAGAAATGAACTTTATGTCTTTATTTTTCTCTAAATTTTGCCATATATTTTGTAGCAACATTTAAGCACTAGTAAGTATAGATATATAAAATAAATTTAGGTTAAACTGTGTTTATTTTGCAGAAAATCTTCAAAGGTATTTTAATATTTTGGCTTTCATCTACTCAGGCTTACTGAGTATTCTCAATGCACTAAAGTCTGATAGAAAAATGTTAATCATCTTGACCGCCCCCAAATTACATAGTTTTGATGAAATACTCATAAGGCTCACCTTTGCAGTGCATATGGAGTGCTTTGTCATCATCTAGACTGTATGATTTGTCTTGTGTAAGGAGAGAAAGAAGTCTAAGAAGACTCAAGAGTACAGCGTCTGGGAGAATGTTAAAAAAATGGGGGAGGAACAAGAGCTAGGGTATAGACAAGAGAATGGCAAATCTGCTTCTAAACCCTCTGACAATTGTGCATTCAGAAAATATCCCTCTTTCTGAAAGGCTCAGTTCAATCACCTGAAATGTATGGAATTTGAATGGTCAAATCTCTAAGCTCATTTCCAGTTCTATAAATTCAAGGCCCCTGTGATACATTTGGGAATAGGCTAAATCAAAGTCTATGCAAATTCACACAGCAGATTTACAGGCACCCATTGTAAGAAAACACAGTGTCTTATGGTACTCACACTATAAAGTTCTCATTTTGTATAACTGTCATTAGACCCCAAAACTTCTGTCCTGAAGTCCTTTCCCAGGAGGTAATTATCAGAAATTGTTAATTGCTTGTTTTCCAAGAATTGTACTCAAAATGTGCTAAAAACAGGCAGAAAGGGTTATGAATAATTCTTAAAATGGAAAAAAAGTATAATGAAACAAGAGAGGTTATACATAGTCCAGGTGGAAATTCAGTGGAAAAACATTAGAACGGAAATAGAACCCCGAGTCAGGGGAGGGATTTTATTATTGTTTTTGTTTTGTGATATAACTTGGTACTATGAGCATAATAGGCCTCAATAATCATGCAATAAACACCTAAATATGTATGAAGAAGTGAGGCTGAGTAGAGTAGATCACTTAATCTCCATCAGTCCTCCTTTTTCTTTTTCTTCTTTTTTTTTTTTTTTTTTTTTTTTTTTATCCTGTATGATCAGACACGGATGGCCTGGGAATTGAACCTAGGACCTCGGGAACATCAGGCAGTGCTCTTAACTGCTGAGCCATCTCTCTCTATTGATGATATTCATTTTTAGGGATCTTCTCTTTTCTCTATGCCTCTTCTCCCCTCCCCTCTCCCTCTCACCTCACTCCCCCCCCATATTATTATATTAAGTTTTCTGTTTTTGAATCTCAGGATGTCTACAGAATGTTCATCTGTATACATTCCTGAGATATCCCACATCATCTCACCATCACCAGCTATGATGAAAGCTGATTTTTCTTACAAATTCTTAGAAAAGCATGGCAAGCCTAATTAGTTTATAAAATACAGGGGACAAGGCCAGTGAGGAACTGGACATTCAGCTTTGGAATCTCAGTTTTCAAACAGAATCTCTAAATGTCCCATCCCATTAGAGCTCCTGTTCTGAATGTGGCTCAGTAAAGGCACAATGAACCAGGGAGGCTGTTAGAGATAATTCTGTCATGCTTTTGAAAATCAATACCAAATTTTATACCTTTATATTATTTGTCTCTTATCTACTGCACTGATGCATGAAAAAGGCATTGGCTAGAAAAAAATCTACTAATGAAAATATATCAACTAAGTTCAGAAAGAGTAACAGATAATCAATGTTCTGGGGTTTGTGATGAAATATTGAATTTAGGTAATGATAAAAAATTATCGCTAAGATTCAAAAGATGTTTAAACAAATGGTCTCTGGGTAAAGCACTTTATATCAGTTACTTGTCTCAGTGCTGGAATGAAATATTCGACAAAGTCAGCCTCCGGAGGAGGAGCTTATTATTTAGGCATGTAGCTCATCATGGTAGGAAGTCATGGTGGCAGGGACTTGAGGCAGCTGGTCATACTGCCTTCATATTCAGGAAGCAGAGAGTAATGAATGTAGCTACTCAGCTCCATTTTTCCTTTCTATTCAATCCAGGATTCAATTTCATGGACAATGAAGGTGATTCTGATGTCAACTAATCTGATCTAGGTATTACTTTACAGACATGTCCACAGACAAGTCTCTAAAGTGATTTTTGATCCTATCAAGTTTCAGTATTAATCATCACATAATTGGAGCTACCTTGACACTGTGATTGAACTATTTTTATAAAATGTTGATTCTAAGCAGGTGTGGTACCATACATGAGTAATCCTACCACTTGGGAGGCAGAGGCAGGCAGGTCAGTGTAAGTTCAAAAATAGTGTCTTACTTTGGGTTTCTATTGCTAAGGTGAAACACCATGACCAAAAAGCAAGTTGGGGAGCAAAGAGTTTATTTGGCTTACACTTCCCGCATTGTAGTCCATCACTGAAGGAAGCCAGGACAGGAACTCAAACAGGACAGGAATCTGGAGGCAGGAGCTGATGCAGAGGCCATAGAGGAATGCTGCTTACTGACTTGCTCATTATAGCCCACTTAGTTTGCTTCCATGTAGAACCTAAGACCATCATCCTAAGGATGGCACCACACTCAAGGGGCAGGACCCTCCCCCATCAAAAACTAATTAAGTAACTGCCCTACAGTCAGATGTTGTGGAGGCAATTTCTCAATTGAGGGTCCCTCTTTTCAGATGACTCTACCTTGTGTCAGGTTGACAAAACTAGCAAGCACAATTGACCCCTTGTCAACTTAACAAACACACACATTACTGTTAAGCCACACCTCCCCTTTCTTGTTCTTCCACAAGATCACACACTAATATCAACATCACAATATAAACACTCCAAATTGTAAATGCCCCACAGTTTTAAAAATTCAAACACTTAAAAAGGTCAGTCGTTCCAATAGCCAGTCTCTTAAAATTCAGTCTCTCAACTGGAGGCCATTCAAGCTAGTCAGAGCAAATCTGAAGTTCCAGGTTAACTGCAAGACCTTGTCTTAAATAAATAATAAATAAGTTGAGTAATATTGCTGAAGATTCTGACATTTTATTAGCTCTGTTCTTCACACATATACAGCATGCAGTGGAAAGTTTGCTTGCAAACACTCATGAACATCACACACACACACACACACACACA
>CABHPR010123615.1:0-22062 GCA_902168415.1 Peromyscus melanophrys
CACCACAAAGCCGCCATATTTTAATTCACAGGTGTAGTTTCCAATGTCATCTTCTTTGACTTCTCTTATGAGTAAGGTATCTCTTTTGAACACAATACTTGGTCTCCATGATTTTGTTCTACATTCCTATGCAAAGGACATAAAATTGAATAGTATACATGATAAGTAAAAAAAAATTGAACCACTAAAGCAGTAGTTTTTGGTTTCATTAAAAGAAAACCCACACAAGGTCTCCTATAGATCAAGCTGGCCTTGGACTTGCTATGTAACTGAGATGAGGCTTTAAGTCCTGATCATTCTGCCTCAAGTTAGGATTACATTCTTTATTTCCAAATCTGGAAATCTTGAAGAGTAGTTTCAGGGTCACATTAATAGATACATATTGATTTGTTAGATACAATAACAGGTATATGTTAATCACACTCAACATAAAATTTAAAAGCAAATCATAGAGGATTATTGTGAAATTAACTATTTTGTTATTCATTACACAAAATTTAAAATGTATTATTAAATAAACAATGGGAAATAATTTTATAAGATAAATTTTTCTGTTCCAATACTATACCAAAATATAATTGCTGCAGTTATTAAATGCAAAACCTCTATATACTGAAGAAACAGTTAACATTTGTATACAAGGCCTTTTGATTTTCTATTAGCACACAAATAATTAGTTTTCATTATAGCATTTTCCAAACAAAATTTGCTTGTATTGTTTCTCTTGTACACGCTTCTTCTCTATCTCCCTCCCTCTTGATTTGTACCCTTGCATGCTCAGTAGCCTCTTTTCTACTACCATGTCACCTTTCTTCACTTACCCTGACTACCTTAGTTGGCTTTAGCAACACCTCTTCCCACTTGTGCAGTTCTATCTAGTCTGATAATCTATGATCACTCTCACAAACTCTTATTTACATGTACATACATATACAGAAATAGAATATGTATATCTGAGAATATGTGATTTTTTTCTTTCTAAGATGGGGAAACTTCATTTAATATAATACTTTTAGGATCTATCTATTTTTTTGAAGTTTTTTTTTTCTTTATGCTCAAGCAAAATTACATGGTGTATATATACCACATTTTCTTTATCCATTTATTTGCTGATGGGCATCTATACTTGATCCATTTCCTTACTGATATGAAAATGTAGCAATAAAATAGATACATATGTATCTTGTGGTAGGATATATGATTATTTGGGTTATCCCAAGAATGGTATGATTCTGTCATATGGAAGTTCTATTTTTAACATTTTGAAAAGTATCTGTAATGATTTCCACAAGAGCTATGCTAGATTACACTCTGATTATTATATTTGTCAAATACCATAAATATCTATTTTCATTATTAATAGACATACAAAATTATGATCTGTTTGATGGTGAGGTTATTGGGTCAAGAGATTTCTATTTTTCCAAAAACATAAATCCCTATTCTCAGACTAGTATGTAAACTAATAGAATGAGGACAAGATCGCTTTAAATCTTTGGAAACTATAGACAGGTAAAACTATTTATTGGCAAGTAAAGTTTTTAAGGGCCATTATTATATGTGGGTCAGTGCCTCTGTGTAATTATGTGTAGTTTTTTTCAGTTATTTCAAACCACAATATACATATTATTTGCTTATATTAGTTGTATAAATGGTCATAATTGCATACATTTTTATTAAAGTATCATACTTTAGAGTTAGCCTCTTAATGTCCATATTATGTGGCAGAGGTTAAGGCTTGACTAAAATAATACAATTTAAAGTGTCATATGATATATACTGTGTCTCTAGATAACACTCTATTATGATGCTTTTTATAGCTTAAATGACTATTGCAATGGTTACAACATATCAAAATGAATAACATGAAGCCAGGAAATTTTAATTGAAGTTGAATTTATTGAATTTATCTTAAATGAAAGATACACAAGTATGTATGTTTACTCTTATACTTCAGAAAACATTAAAATGTTCACTGCAAATGATAAGGAAAAATATATATCTCAAAATCAACTTATTCATAAAAAACAAAAAAAAGACTCAAGTTTAGAATGTTCACACACAAGTGCTAGAAAAAATATGTGGTTTTGGAAAACTTTAGTTTCATCATATTCTTTTTTTTTTTTTTTGGTTTTTCGAGACAGGGTTTCTCTGTGTAGCTTTGCGCCTTTCCTGGAACTCGCTTGGTAGCCCAGGCTGGCCTCGAACTCACAGAGATCCGCCTGGCTCTGCCTCCCGAGTGCTGGGATTAAAGGCGTGCGCCACCACTGCCCGGCTATATTCTTAAATGTTCCCTGTTGGGCTAATAATTTAGTGATATTTGACATTGTCCAGGACTGGAAACTAAGGGAAGAGCTGAAAAAGTGTTCAACAGTTCCTGTGATGCTCTGAGATTCCATTGCTTGTTATCCAGAATTGAAGTTAAGCCTTTGAGAAGAATGCTGCTAATTTTGAAGAAATGTTTTTGAACATGTTCAGGTCCCTTGTTTTATTTTTAATAGTTTTTATTCTAATTCATGGGCAATTAATTACAAGGGTTAACATTCTGATTCTGATGGGTGTACACTAAATAGTATGAAGCCCAGTTTCTTAAAGTCCAACTCCCAACCAATTAGACAAAGAAAATGATAAGTTAGGAGTTTTTATTTGTGAACAAACTATTTCCATATGAACACTCACAGATTCTATATTAACTTTTGAGTATGCCCAAAACCAAAAATACTCTTGGGTCATAAAAATCTTAAAACCATAAGCATTTTTGGAAGACCAGTGAATATCAGCAATGTGATAGCCAAAAAGGACTGGGTTATTTTTTTTTTTTGAAGAAAATGCTACTATTATAACATTATCTGTTTTCTAATAGGTTATTTATATGCATATTTATATGTGAAATGATTATAATATACACAAAGTTATGACCATCCAATATAATATGCCATTGAAATTAGGGTACCATGAAACAAATAAGCATTGTTTCTCTCTTGCCTTGGGATATGCTGGAATGCTAAGTCCAGAAAAGATTGTTCAGTCTGTTTCAGTTTCCAAATTTGTGTAGCAGTTGTTGATATAAGTAAGATTTCAATATTAACACAACAGCTTATACAGTAGACCAACCATGCTACTACTAACCAATACTTTATTTATCAAAGCATATGGTTTTTAAAACTTACGTTGACCAGGGGCTAGGCAGTTAAAAGCATTGTCTGCACTTTCAGATGACCAAGATCCATTTCCTAAAACCCACATGGCCACTCACAACCATCTATAACTCCAGTCCCAGGGATCTGATGTCCTCTAATTGCCTGTTCAGGTTCTGCATGCACATGGTACAGACATACATTCAGGTAACACTCATACACATAAAATAAAATTAAATAAAATCTCATTAAAAAACCTATAATGACCAGCACAATTTGCTATAGCACTCTGTAAGACATGAGGTATATCTTAGCTAATCTTTCACGCAGATTTCTCTAGAATAAGATGCGCATTAAATTATTTGTAGGCAGTAAAATCTTCCAGAGTCCATACCTTGTACCAAAGGATTTCAGGTTCTCTGGTTGGTAATAAAAAGTCCTCTATGTCTCGGCATGAAATTTCCTTGCTTTTGCTGAGCTCAGCTTTTTCAAAGTACTTCATCTTGGAATTGTAGCAGAGTCCCGTGTCGTTTTCTCCTACTGTCAGTGAGATGGATACTTTCATACAGTATGTGGAGTTCCTGAAATAGAGCAGAATGTATATATGACCTACTGTGAATGGGATGCAAAGGATGCCAATGCAGAGCGCTTAACTTCTTCAGATAAATAAATAAATAAACAAACAAATCAACCAATCAATGAATAAAGATAAAGGAGAAAACCTCTATTGTTTACTGCTTCTCTTTGGTTCCTTGGCTTATTTCAAAGGATTGTCTACTGTCTACCAACTAAACAATACTCGGTCTTATAAAATCAGACATGTACATAATATTTATTTTCTACAAAAAGTAAAACTGTATTAAATTGAAAAAGTATTTAATAGATATATTTTATGTAGAAAATTGAAAAGAATAAGGGTAGATTTAGGACAGAAAAAAGTCAAGCATAGGTTTGTAAAACGGGCAAGCTAAACAGGGAGGTAGAGGGGTTCAACTAACCTATTAAATGCAATGGAGGCATCCAGGCAGTTGAACCGGGTCCTGTGCTCAGTGCATGAATTGGCTGTTTGAAACCTGAGGCTTAGTAGAGACCCTTGGCCCAGCCTGGGAGGAGGGGACTAGACCTGCCTGGGCTGAGTCCACCAGGTTGATCTCAACCCTCGGTGGAATCTTTGCCCTGGAGAAGATGGAAATGGGTGGTGGGGGAGGCGGGCGGGACGGGAGGAGGGAGAACGGGGGGAATCTATGGCTGATAGGTAAAGTTGAATTGTATATTAAAATAAAATTAAAAAAAAAATAAATGCAATGGTAGAATAGGAGTCATTCCCTGTAGTTCTTAAGGCACTTTTCGACTGGGTAAGTGGGGAAATGACTGATGAGTGTTGGGGTAAAAGTACTGAAACAAACAGCTGTGTTTACACATATGTATCCATTTGGTTTAAGATCTTGATAATGTTGTGTCAAAGATCAATACTTTATTGATGGATACTACGTAACTGGGGAAAAAAGTCAGCATCTTATTTTATCTTGTTGAATCCTAAGCCATAGTTAAAATTTAGAAAAAAAATTAAAGTACAAATCATAATCAAATGTTTCTTGAATAGTTGGGAACAAATGAATATGTAACTAAATTATTATTATTATTATTATTATTATTATTATTATTATTATTATTATATTTTTGCTTAGTATTTATACGTCTGGATATTTATTACAGTATATTTTATGTGATACTGGAGGGTGGAAATTTTAAAAAAGCATTGGATTCAAAGGGTTGGTAAAGAACACTTTGGTAAGTGTCCAATAACTCATTGTATACATGATCATTGAAATGCTGTATTTGAATGCCATTGTTATCTTTGTGAAATTGGGAAATAAAAATTATGACCACAAGGGTAGACAGAACATAGGCATATTATTAATTCAATATTTTGTTGAATAACAAAAATGGTTACAGTAACTTAGACTTTTTTAATATAGACACTGCTATCTACTTATAATAACTACCTTGTAAGTTAATTAAAACATCAACAAGTAAAATCAATGACCTTTATAAACATCAGTCCAAAGCCCTAAACAATCCTAAGAGCATGTGAATTTTGTTACAATGATAAATAAATTTTTTGTTATCAGCCTCTTATAAACAAGAAAGAAAGCTATACATGTAAACAATAGAAATTTAACATAATGTGTAATAGAAAATCATATAATACCAAAATGATTTCAATAAAAGGAAACAAGGTTTCCAGACTACTTGGATTGTCTTCAATAATCAAAATGGCAATTTCAAGTAACGCTGTGCACAAAGCCTGGAAGGAATGAAAACTGGATATGTTAGAAAGGACTCAAGAAAGATAGTTTCACAGGAGCAAGACTGAAAGACATGTAACCTAATTCTAAGAGGTAGACTTGACATTGGACATAATGGAATCTGTATTTTGGAAAAAAAAAATTTCCCTATTGCAGTGGAAAAAATAGATAAGATGGGAAGGAAGGAAACCTGGATGCAATTTAAGAAAATGGAAAGGAACTGCATTTATTTAGGAAAAAAGTTAACCTAAAATAATCAGTTTATACTGGCAGAAGAAAGAAGGATCAAGTTCAAAATGTACCTAAGACATTAAATCAATGTAATAGTAAGGAACAAACAGAGCCACACAAGATGTAGAATTTTTCTTAATTGGTTATATGAAAAGTCGACTCAATATTTCAGTATGAGAAATAATAAAACAGAAATAATTCTGAGATAAAATAAACGTGTGAAATTTTAGCTCAAGTTTTACACCAAAGTGAAGTAGTAGCACCTTTTGAGGTCTACTAGGAATGTGGCTTATGTATTATTTGATGTCATTCCAATATATTCTTTTCAAATCATTGTAAGATATTTTTTGTCAGAAAGTTTTTAATCTAAGTTAAGTGGCTAACTTTATTAGCATACAATGTATCTTAAAATAATTACATTTCATCTTAACGTATATTTATAAAACACATTACACTATAGACATTTTGAGGAATATAGACAGTCATACATATTCTAGCCCATCTATATTTCTGCAAATTTTGTTATATCATTTTTCTCTGGAGCTGAATAACATTCCATTTTAAAATGTACACATTTTCATTACCCATTAGTCTGCTGATGGATACCTAGGTAGGTTCTGTTTTCTTGATATATTGAATAAAATAGCAATGAGCATAGGAGTACAAACATCTCTGCTGCGGAGTATCACATTCTCTGGGCATGTGCCTGAGAATGAAACAGCTGAGGAATAGGCTAGTTTTATTTTTAATTTTTGAGGAATGTCCACAGTGATTTCTATAATGGCTCTATTAATTTGTATCTCCACTAGCAGTGAATAAAGTTTCCTCTATTTTCTACATGCTCTCCATCTTTTGCTGTTGGATTAGTTAGTGGTCGCTATTCTGACTTGGGTGATGTGGTTGGCCAAAATAGTTTTATTTGCATTTTCCTGTTGACTAATGATGTTGAGCACATTTAAAAAATAGTTATTGATCATTTGTGTTTCTTCTTTTTTTTTCTTGAAAATTGTCCATTCATTAGTACATTTGTTGATTGGCAGTTTTATTTCCATGGTATTTAACTTCTGTAAATCTTTGTGAATTCTGGATAGTAAGAAGTGTAGTTGGGAAAGAATTTCTAGGAGAACAAGGGAAGGTAAATATTAGGTAATGAGGAAGGACAGGATGCCAATAAATAACACATGAGTTGTAAAAGAGAATATAAAGCAAATTGTTTTCCTAGCTTAATGTCACTGATTTTTCATTTTTATTTGTGCATTTTTCTCCCTCTGTATGTAGTGGATAAGTGCATAACTATAATTGATAGTGAAGGTGTAAAATCCAAAGTGAAGTTTCACAGCTTCTAAATTGCTGCTCTGATTGTATAGAGAATTTGATGAGTTGCATAGACTTTGCGTATGGGCAAGTGTTTATTTGAGTCACTATATTAATACATCTGCAAGGTGTATTTTGTTTGTAAATTTCTTATAATAAAGTGATTTATATAAATATGAATAGGTTACTCAAAAAGTTCAATCTATGTTACAGAATACATATATAAAAATAGCTACTTCAATTGTTAATTTTATTATAAAAAAGTAGCTATTAAGTATGATTTAATAACTTTATAAAGCACAGATTCTTTCCTAGTAAATTAGAAACAAAGATGTAGTTACATTGTTTATCCATGAAGTACTTTTGAAGTTCAATGTAGGCAGCCTTTCATTCTACTAATGAATATGGAATAGGCTTTAAATAAACTCAATTTTCTCTCTTGAGAAAAAGAACACAGACCTTTCTAAGCAGTGAATCAGTATATTCTAAATTTGTTCCTTGCACAAAACCTTTTTAGATACAAGAATCTTGGGCTGGGCAGTGGTGACGCACTTGGGAGACAGAGGCAGGTGGATCTCTGTGTGTTCTCGACCAGCCTGGTCTACAAAGCATGGTCTAGGGCAGGCTCCAAAGCTACACAGAGAAACTCTGTCTCAGAAAAAAAATCTTAGCTTTCTTCTGTTTTGAAATTTCTGCTTACTGCTGTTTGCCTGGTGTACACACAAATGTATTGTATCCCACACACACATTTTATACAGTTAGGTTAAAAGGGTAAGAACTCCATAGTCCAATAGTAGAGACATAGACTCCAATTCAATGTTTGAAAACTCAGGACTATTACTATCACTTGGGTCCTTCATCTTCCTCTTCCCTATTTTTATAAGGAAAAAATGTTGCTGTGGAATTCCAACATGTTAAAATATGAATAGAGATTAGAATAGTGCCTGCCATACAGTGAGTCGTTTGCCAGTATTAGATCTTATTATTGTCACTGTGTTCTTTAATCTTGTTTCCTTTATATTTCTGCTTTGCCATGCAGTACAACAGATGTGTTCAGTGAGTAGATTAGAAAAATGTGATGCCTTTAGTTTTTCAATGTGTAAATACTGCAAAGCATAATAAAATAGATAAGTTCTTATATTTTTGTTTTATTTTGCTCTCATTTGGGAATAACTGAATTGGCTAAACAAGAATGGCTGAAGTTTAAAGAGAACAGGGACTCCCTATCTGAATCATTACATCTTTCTCTTTCATAAGCTCAACAGACTCCTTGTCTTCCACAAGTGGCTTCAGATGGATGTACTCAATTGTTCTCATGTTCCTGACTTTCAAACACTGTGTCTGTGAGGTGACTGCTAATTTACAATTTCTAGAATTTAAGGCTCCCTAGGATAGCAGCATTTGAAAATGACTTTCAATGCTTAATACTTCTTTACTGTTTTCTGTTCCTTAGGAGGTGACTTAAAATTGTAAAAAATAATTATTACTTTTGCCCTATTTGCTGAGAAGAGCTAACAAGTAGTAACCAACTTGTGTCATGTGCATAAACATTTCATCTCTCTGAGGGGAATTTACACACATAAAATAATGGCTGCATTTCATCATCACTATTATGGTTCTCAGATGTTTGGTGGATTGGGCTAAATGGGGTAGGGAAAACATTCATAGAATTATAGGAAAATCGTTACCATGTATTTACTTGCCTCTAACTCTTTATAAGAGAAGTTCTGCAGTATCGGCTAAAACTTGAATCATGACTGATCTTTTTATTGTTCAGACAATGGTGACACGGAACTTACATGTATTCAAAGAAAACAAAGTTGTTTAAATCTGAGTGAAAACACTCAATTATCTTTCCTACTGAATAAAGTAGAAAACAATCTAGTTTTCTGATACAGATGACCTAATAGTATATACCAGGTACAAAAATATGTATTGTTTTTGTTTTCAATATCATGGCATCATAGCAGAGTTACCTCACACCTGAAAAGGTTAATGAATTGTCTATTCTGTTAACCAACTAGAGACCTCAATGGGAATAGAACTTATGTCTTTACGATTCATTGCTCTCTTGGAAAGAATTAGTACTAGGACAGCATGCATAAATGTTTCCATACACATTATATATTTAAATAATAAATATATTGTATATATTTTTGCAAAAGCTGTATAATTTATTGCTTTTGTATAAAATAATAGAAAACAACCCACCTTCAGCATATGAATTTATATTTGTTTTGTACTGTAAAATGGAGAAAGACAAAAGACGACACAGCTTGGGTTGTTTTTCTGAAAAATTAAGTTCTTAAATTCTCTAAAATCTAATAAAACTGAAAGAGAGCAAGTGGCAGTTCATAGTAAAATATGACTCATCATATCTCTTTACTAGTATATATTCTTACATATTTACAAATGACTGGCTTCTGAAAGCACTGCTTTTGAGTCCTGTCTTCGGAAGAAAAAGTTTCTATACTGGAATCCTGTATAAACATTGGAACTAATAATTATTTTGGACGGAAATAAGAAATTGATATGAAACAAAATAATAAAATTGAAAATAATTTCTTTATATATGGTCTCTGTAAGTCCATAGAATACACTGATAGTCCCTGAAAATTTCTTAGCAGTATGCTGCTTTGATGTAGGGGACAATTGTCAGTTGGGTAGTATCAAGATTTGTAAAAGTATTCTTTCTAAAAGGATGAGCACATAGCAGAAGTACAGGTTCAGGTGTACAAATAGGTTATACTGGAAATGGGTCACAGCAAAAAGTATCAGTGGGAGGAGAATTCTTGTATATATCTGGTTAGCTGAAGAAGTATATTAAAAACCATTTTATGAAATATCTTAACATAGCACAACTACAATTACTTTGTAATCACTCCCTCTCTGCATGATAATGTATGGTTTGGTGTCTCTCTTCCATTAACAAAACTACCAGTAACTTGATTATTAAATGGATCCTCTAACAGCATCACTAAACATTTGACTTGTATATTATGTTAATTCCCTGGTTCTCTGGGGAAATAATACCATTTCCACAATGCTCAGCAATCTTTTATCACTTCATGAAATGCTGTACAGGAAAATCAGAGATATAATCAGTATCTTTAAAGAATAAAGTAGGTCCATTCATCTTAATTTTACATGGTGAACTCTCTAAAGTTCATTGGTCAGTTTTAAACTCACAATCTGTAATTTTTGTACATATTTAAAGGTACATAATATTTTTATATTTTCATTTATTTCATTATATATATTGTGTGTGTTTTTACATGATGTATGTGCATACATATATGGCATGGTGTGTGTGTGTAGAGGTCAGAGGACTACTTTGTGGAGTTTTTTCTCTTTCAACTTTTACATAGTTTTCAGGAATCAAACTCATGTTATCAGGCAGGTGCATCAAGTGCTTTTATATACTAAAACCATGCTGGACATGACACATATTTTTGAACTGTAACAAATATGTGGAAATTGAAGCAGTTACTATAAATCATAACAGAACTCAACTATCAGGAAGGCAGTTTAGCCAAAACTTTGATCCTCAGATCTGATTATTAGCTGTGAGAATGAAACAACACACGAAAAAGTAAAGGTCAGATTTGGGAGTTAGTGTCTCAAAGTTTATTAATCCTTAGGTGCACTTTGATGCTTTCTTTCTAATTTGAAAGCCTTCTATTTGTTTTTTTTTTTCTTTTGTATTGTCCCATCAGTCTTTATGGTGAAGCTATCTACGGATGTGACTCTTTTCTTAGATCTTATCTTTCTTAAACAATTGTGTTTGTAGCTACTGACACTGAATGTGAGGTTTGTTTAGCTTTTCTTCTCAGAGGACTCTGAAGAACCCATTGATTTAACTACGGTTGAAATCAGCCCTTTCTGAAAATATTAGAACAAAAGCACCCAGCACCGGATTCCCAGAGCCAACCAACCATCTTCCGTGTCTGGGAATCCGGTGCCTGTAGTGTGACACCTTGCATAGCCTTGGTGCAGTGGGAAGGGGCTTGGACCTGCCTAGGCTCAGTGAGCTGAGCTCTGCTGACTCCCCATGGGAGACCTCGATTTGGGGGATGTGGGGATGCGGGGTGGCTTGGGAAAGAGGGCTAGGGGTAGGAGGAGGAAGGAGTGGGGGGGTCTGTGGATAGCATAAGGAGTGAGTAGAAAATTTCTTAATGAAAAATAAAATAAATAAATAAAATAAAACAAAATAAAATTAAAAAAAAAAAAGCATCCAGCAGCTAAGATCTAAAAATGCTGGCTTCCCGCCTTCTCATTTGGATTCTACTTTTTCACTTAACTGCTGAATTGTGCTCCATGTACAGTCTTCTGAAAACTATAAATTTAAAATCACTTTTCCCATTTTTCATGGAAAGCAATCAATATAATGTTACCATTTTAATTTTTTTAGTTTATATTCCTGTAGTATTAGAGCTAAATAAGCTCCAGACAGGAAATTGTAGTCTAGTATGTTTTCTGAGTTTTCCTTGAGAATATGTCTTTTTAACCCTTGTCTATGTAGAGTCTCAGAGTAATGTAGATTAAAAGAGGAAAAGAGAATAAGTCCAGCTCTCTGATGGAAATTTAGGCCTAGAAACCTGGCTCAAGGAGAAATGCATTACTAATCATTTCTTCATGAAGATATATGGGAAGAATCCTTAATATTCACTCATTCGTCCCTAAATTTTCTTCATTACAATCACAGTTTATATTTGTTTCTACTTTTAGCTGCAAGGAAAAGAGTAAAATGAACATTCATTACAATGAACAGTTATATCACTTTCTCAATTATACATAGAAGTAAATATAATGCATTCTGTTAAAGCGGTAGAGAGCTGCATCTCATTTAGAAAACCATTTATAAATTGTATCTTTTTGTATGCGTCTTAATTTTGATCTCTCTCACATGTTCTCACTCTCTCTCTTCCTTGCCCCCTCTCACGAAAATTATATATATATATATGTACATATATATATACATATACATATAATGTTTTCTATTGAAATATACCTATCATGGGCTCATGTAAGTCTTATGACTTTAATGAGCACTGTAATTCAAATACACATAACTAAAGATCCAAAGCTAGCATTCACATATGAGAGAGAAAATTTGTTTTACTGAGTCTGGGATACTTCATTCAGAATGATCATTTCCTGTCCCCTCTATTTATATGGTAATTTCATAATTTAATTTTTCTTTATGTCACAATAATATTCCATTGTGTGCATGTACGTTTTCTTTAACCATTAGTCAGTTGGTGGACATCAAGGCTGTTTCCAATTTCTGAGTATTGTTAATAAAACACCAGTGCAAACCGGTGATCAAGCATCTGGAATAGGACACAGATTCCTTTGGGAATATGCCCAGGAATTGTACAGCTAGATCATATGATTGTGCCTATTTCATTATAGGCTTTTGCCATTGTTCTTGATTACCCTCAAGAACTTGGTGGTAAGACCCTATGGTTGAAGACACTGCATAATGAATATGCATCAATATAAATTAGTTAATTAAAAAGAATGAAATAGTTTTTAGAAAAACAAGAACGTATGGGTGAGAGTCACTTTTTGTTATCCCTAACCTTTAGGCCATTTGAGTTCTTACAATATATTTATAATTCATTTCTCATATTAAATTCCAAATGTTTAACTATTTGGAATGAATTTACTTTGATTAATTAGTTCTTGACCAACATATAAAGAAACAAATGTTGAAGTGTTTAGTCATTATAAATAAATTCTTAAAGGTCTTCTACATAGGAAAACTGAAAGACAAACACATTATATAGATGTATATTTGAAATATCACTAATAGCACTGTTTAAACCTGAAAAGTTTAATATATTAATATAAATTTCCATTATGATATTTTAAATTTCATAATTTCAATAATTTAAATTTCTATGAAAATTTATATACAAAAACATGCTGAAAGTTTAATGGTGATATAAAGAATTTATGTTGTAGTTGGAGAGATGGCTCAGCACTTAAGAGCACTGGCTGAGAACGCATAACATATTTGTCTTTTGGGTTTTAAGTTATCTCACTTAGAATAATTTTTTCATTAGCTCTATCTATCTACCTGCAAATTTCATGATTTAGTTGTTTTTGTTGTTGTTTTGATATTTCGAGACAAGGTTTCTCTGTGTAGCCTTGGTTGTCCTGGAACTCACTCTGTAGACCAGGCTGGCTTTGAACTCATGATGATCAGCCTGCCTCTGACTACTGAGTGCTGGGATTAAAGGCGTGTGCCACCATCACTCAGTTGAGTAGTATTCCACTGTGCACATGTACCACATTTTCTTTATCTAGTATACCATTGATGGACATCTAGACTATTTCCAATTTCTAGCTATTATGAATACAGCAGCAATGAACATGATTGAACAAGAGTCTCTATAGTAGGATATAGACTTCTTAGGGTATACGTCCAAGAATGATATAACTAGATCTCAAGGTAGATCTATTCCCAGATTTCTAAGAACTGCCACACTGATTTCCATTTTGGCAGTACAAATTCACAATCCCACCAGACCCCTTGCTGGTGGGAGGTCAACATTCCCCTTACCCCACATCCTCACTAGAATGAACTGTTTTTCATTTTATTGATCTTGGCCATTCTCACTGGTGTAAGATGAAATCTCAAAGTACTTTCGATTTGCATTCCCTGATGAGTAAGTATGTTGAACATTTCCTTAAGTGTTTCTCAGACATTTGTGTTTCTTTTTTTTTTTTTGAGAGCTCTCTGTTTAGATCTGTACTCCATTTTAAAAACTGAAATATTTGTTTTCTTGATGTCCAGTTTTGCTATATATTTTGAATACTAGCCCTCTGTTGGATGTGTAGTTAGTAAAAAATCTTTTTGTATTCTGTAGGTTGCTACTTTATCTGAATGATATTGTCCTTCTCCATGCAAAAGCTTTTCAGTTTCATAGCGTCCCATTTATTAATTGTTGATCTTAATAACTATGCCGACAGTGTTCTGTTCAGAAAGTCTTTTTTTGTGTGCCAATGAGGTCAAGACTATTCACAGCTTTCTCTTCTATCAGATACAGTGTATCATTTTGAGGTTCTTTATGCATTTGGAATTGAGTGGTAAGTATGGATCTATTTGCATTCTTTCACACTCAGCCACCTAGTTTGACTAGCACCATTTGTTGAATACTCTCGTTGTTTTCCAGTGTGTATTTCTGGCTACTTTATCAAAAATTAGGTGTGTGTAATTATGTCTGTGTCTTCAATTCAAGTTCATTCATCAATATGTCTGTTTTTATGCCAATACCATTTTGGTTTTATTATTATAACTCTGCACTACAAATATAGTATGTGTTTACTGATATATGGATGCTAGCTGTTAAGTCTTGGATAAGCAGGGTAAAATCCTTATAACCACAGAGTTTAGGTATAGAGTAAAGGATGAGGACAAAGGGAAGATTCTTCTAAGGAAGTGGAAATAGAATAGCTATGGATAGATTGGGGGCCTGGAATGGGAGGATCAAATGGTAAGGAGGTATGAAGAAGGGGACAGGGGAGGGAATACAGAGAAGCATAGCTAAAACTCAGGGCCATTTGAGGGGTTGTATTGAAACCAAAACTGTAGAAGCTAATACATACATATATGAAAGAAAACTAAATTGGAATCACCAAATAATGAGGGAGACAAAGCTCCAATTAGACATCTCTCACCACCAAATGAAACATTCAGTACCAGGAATGGGTCACATCTGATTGAGTTGTTGACCAAAGGGGCCTTTTGGAAACCCCAAACATACCAGACTATTGCCAAGGCTATTCGTGGCTGTCCAAACTGATGGTAAAGCTCTATTGCTAAAGACGACACCTACACAACTCATTGGATACAGAGAAGTCTAGCTGATGCATACATAGAGCCGTCACCCCTATTGACTAGTGTTCATGGCAGTAGAAGATACTTTGCATGCTACCAGGAAAGAAAGCTAAACACAGCCAACTTACAAACCTTGAAACCTGCAGTGGTGACCTGCCTGCAAGATACACTGGTGCAATAGTGGCACAGAAATTGTGGAAGTAAACAACCACTACCTGATTGGAATTGAGGCCCACTCCATGAGACAGAACCCATGTCCAACACTCTACAGGTAGGCAAGAACTTGAGACTAGATAGGCCATGAATGTAGGGGAAACAAAATACAACTGTTCTGCTAAAGGAACACATCAATAAAACAACTCATGATGACATTCTGCTACATCTATATATCAGTGTCTTGCTCAGCCATCATCAGAGAGACTCCATTCTGCAGCAGATGGGAATAAATACAGCGACCCATAACCAGACAATGTGCAGAGAGTGGGAGACCTTGGACCACTCAATCCTAAATCAGATATCTTCATCAAGTCCCTCCCTTCAGGGCTCAGGGAATTCTGTAGAAGAGGAGGCAGAAAGGTAAGAGCCAGTGGGAATGGAAGACATGAGGGAAACTGGGCCTTCTAGATATAACAGGACTGACACACATATGAACTCACGGAAGCTGTGGCAGAATGTACAGGGCCTGCACAGTTATAAATCATATGGGATTCCAGTGCTGAGAGAAGAAGGCTACATAAGTCTCCATCCCTTACCTACAAGTTATTTCTGATTAATAACCACTTGCAAAGGCAAAATTAGTTTTCTTCAATGGAGTCTCACTGGGTACACAAACTGCATTTAAGGGCAGGTCCATGCCCAGCAATAGATGGCCAATACAGAACAAACAGTGGTATTTTTGGAGGATTTTGTCCCACAGTGCTTTGTCTGGATATTTTTTTAACCTTACAAATAATTTGCTTATATATTATGGTTTAATTTGCTTATATATTATGGTTTTTGATTTTAAATCTTTATAGGTTTTCTGTGAGAATAAATGTCAGTTTTTTATGTATTTCTTGTGCTTATTTGTTGGATCCATTTTTTCTGTTGGTCTGCATGTTTTGTTGTGTTCTGGTTTTTAAAATTTATTATTATTATAATTATAGATACCTGTTTGTATTCTACTGGGACAGAGAAAGAAAGGGTGTGAATTTGAATGTGTATGGATGTGGAGACAATCAGGGAGAAGCTTGGGAAGGGGAAGCAGTCATCAAAATATATTGTTTGTGTTATAAAAAAATCTATTTTCAGTTTTTAAAAAAGAGGACTCTTTGCTCTAGGGGAGGATCTAAGATTAGTTCCTAGCACCTGCATGTTGCCTCACAATCATCTGTAATTCCAGTCCCAGGGGTATCCAATGCCCTCATCTGGCCTCTTGGGCATTGTATGTGCACATGTTGCACAAATGCACATTCAGGCAAAAGATCCGTAAGTATAGAAATACAAAATTTTAAAAGTGATTTATTCCAGCAATTGCAATGTCACAAGTCATACACTTTGGGTTGTCAGATTATAGTATCATAAGTTACATTATGATTAGAAGTCTTAGCACTAGAGCATAGACTGTTTGATCTTTGTCTAAACATCATAAAGAATACAATCAGAAGGGGATATTTGAATGGACAGAGGAATTTATTGAGAATCTGTTAAACCATGTACAACTAATTTATCTTTCCTGAAATTCAGACACCTTATCATAAGGTTTCAAGGAAATTTCTCCTTACAGAGTTGTAAGAAATAAATAACATCCTGTGGTAAGAAGTAAATGCAGACATCCTTTAAAATTAGAGTTACATAATATGTGTTATTGCTTTCACTCCTATTTGTAGTAATAAATTAAACCTTTAGATTTGCAACTAATACCACTATATCTATTGCACTTATCACTTATATATGATGTTGTTGCTCATACCCTTTAATATTCATATATTACTACTAGTTAAGTATAGAATTTATGTTAAGGTCACTCCTTTTTAGAAGCTTAATTTCCTTTTCAGCTCTATTTAATAAATGAAATAAATCACACAGTTCTTCCTATTCAATCTCCTTATCCTAATGAGAATATAGACTTCTTCCATTTCTTCTCTCCAGTTTCAACTTTTCATTTTTATAGAAAGGTTCAATATTAATAGAATACCCTTCTGGGAGCAAAGTTCCATACATTTGAAACTGAGTTAATCTTGTCTCATGTTATTGCCAGAAAGAGCTGCAGTTGACACAGAAGCATAAAGTAGGAAGCATCCCGAGATACAGTGATTGGACAAAAATATAAATATATAAAACATCAAGAAGAAGGGCTTATCTGTTATCAGCTCTGCTCTCTTAGTTTTAGGTGGCTGAATCAACAAGCAAATTCTAGAACTGGATGTTTAAATATTTGTAGATGTCAACAGCTGTGTACATAAAACAGACATTTTGAAATTCAATATTTTGAAAACTATGGGTCATTTGAAAAAAAAAACTCCTCTAGTGGCTAGGGGAGTGGAAAAATTATACAGGAGACTTTGCAGCATTCAGCTGTCAAAATGACCTTCCTGTTAGTGCTATAAGATTATCTTTTCTTATATTTTCCTCATATGAAACTACTTCTACAAAGAATTGAAAATACATTACTTATCTTTGTGATTTACAGTTACACTACCTGACTCATTCTTAAAAGTCTCTAATTATGGTAAGAAAAGAGTAGAAAAAGATATTTTATGGAATATGGAAGATCAGCCCAATTATTTTGACTCACAAAGATGCTAAGCCTCTCCAAATTGGCTTTCATGCATACATAAAGAGCACTGTCATGATTATCTGGAAATCTTTTCTTTAAAATATTTACGAAGGACCCAGTTTCTGCAACAGCGATGTTATCACTCCTACTTGCACACACCTTATGTTCTCTAGTCTATTAAATACAATTATAATTGACTACTTTGGTGGTTAATTTGCAAGAGCTATTAAATTACTTCTGGCTTCTGGCTTTATTTTTCTAATATAGGTTTATTTGGTACCCAAATTAAACTAAGTAATTCTGCATGATATGACTTTGTAGTTATTGATGACATTATTTACCACTTATTACTTGTATAATGTATAAAGCACACAACATGAATAAGTCATTAATTTAAAGAGTGGCTTGGGGTACATTATTTTCAATTTATCAAATAAAGGGCTACCTGAAAGCATATGCCCTTTCCTAAATGTTGAAAGTTACATCATTAATAATATGATTATGTATGCTATATTTACTTGATCCATAATTTTATTATTGAGAAATTTCACAAGGATTATTCTTCATTTATGTGCATGACTCTGTTCTATATTTCTGTTTACACTTTCCCTTTGTGTATCTTCCATTGTAAACAATTTTCAAGATCTATACTCCTCATTTTCTCAAGATAGATCTGTCTCTTTCCCATTGTTTCAGTTTATTGCCATGAAAGGAAATATTATAACTAAGGTTGTCAGTATTCTTTCAGCTTACAATAGTTGTCTGGCTTGAGTACCCTGGGACATTAATAATATTTATTACCTAGTGTGCTTGAGAATTCTTTAGAAGGTATTTTCCTGGTTTTCTTTTCATGTTTCTAACGATCCTTTTCATTCTATTAAGTGGTAGAAGTTCCCTCAGGTTTTTTCTAGCTATTTTTTAATGTTTTTATGTTAACAGATGATAACAAGTAAATGAAATATTACTGCATCCATGATAAATATCTTTTACGTGATGCCAGCACACATAGTAGCAGGATAAATATTTGTTTTTCAAACCTTAAATGTAAGGAAATGTTTAAAATGTGTATATACAAATGTGGATAATTCCCATCCACATAGCACAGCCATCCTGAAGTCAAATCTGGTGGCAACCTATTAACAAGTCTTTTGTTAGAAATAATAATTGAGCCTAATAAATTCATGAGAACAACATATACATGTATGTTTCCCCCACATCATTAGCTATAAGGTTTTGTTTATTGATAACCTTGTGGGCTTTTACTTTATCTTTAACTGAATGTTCTCATATTTTAGAGGTTTAATATCTTCTCACGTGCTTCAATAATTTCTGGTCTCCTTTATTATTAGTTATGCCAATACAGTTTTCATATTAGGTTTTTTTTCTATTACCACTAATTTTAGGGGGTGTCTGAGGCTCATTGTTTAGTTGAGAAATATTGAAAATCGATTTAAAACCTGGTGTATTAGGTTACAGGTTAATTCAGACTCAAAAGAAAGGAATACTGAAGAGTACAGGACCAGAGTTGAATATTTTTTTTCATGAACACTGAAAATTCCAGAAGTTAAGAGGTTTAGGGATGAGGTTGCTGAAATCAAGATGATCAAGCTGCACTATAGTAGGCCTTGTCTGAGAAAGATTAAAAAAATTCATGGAGGAATTTTGTGGAAAAAAAGGTGTTTGCTAAAATTATATGCCTAGAGAAAAAAAAATAACTAACTAAAATTAAAGGAACTTGATAAACTAAGTCAATATCCAGGAGTCAGAAGAAGCCAAGATTTTTGAAATACCATCCCTATCATTTATTTTAAGTATCATCACATGATAAACAACAGGTAACAACTAAAAAAAATCTTTTTCCTCAGTAATATCAGCATAAAGAATTAGTCTCCAACTGTAAAATCACATAAGTCCTAAAATCACATAAGTCATACAGGACCCTTCCTTCCTACTTAGAAGGAACTTCTATTGCTGCTGCAGGAAAATGAAAAGACCAAAGGTGAGTATCTGTTCAACAACTAAAACTACTGCCAACCACATTCATATCCACATATACAAAGTGGATGAAAACTGGGGAACTAGACACTCTGAAAGGAATTTCATATGTGAACAAGCAACTATAGAATTATAAGAGCAATACAAATCACACATTCAGAAAATTCCAAGTACAAAATGACAGCCAACAGAAAGATAAGTAATGGGAGCTGTTTGAAATCAAGAAAGACAAAGTAATTGAGGACTACAGTGAGGAGTGTGTAACAGGCAGAATTTCACCAATAACTAGTTAACATACAACAAAAATGAGCACTGGACCAACAAAATAGTGCTACAAGAGGTATCCTATGCCCAGGTATTTTTACTGCCTGTCTGCCCCTGAGTTCATAGGATTGATTTCTTCTAGGAAGAAAATCAAATGCTATGCTTTAAACATGTCCTCCGGCCAAATTCATGTGTTGCAAATGTAATTCTCAATTCAGCACTGCTAGGAAGCAGTACCCAATGAGAGGAATTCAAATCATGAGGATCCCGTTTGGTGGATGTCAGACCAAACCTGGAATGAAAAAGAATTTGCAAGACTGGATCCTCTCTCTTCTTCCCAATGTCACATGGAGAAGAAGAAATAGGGATGGCTGCCAGTTTTTTGACCTCCACTTTATGGAACTGCAGGAAAAGAATTTTTTCTCATAGACTTCCAAATGTAAAGAATTTTGTTATAAGGCTACAAAATGTGCTGAAGACAGGTGGTCAGCATTAAAACTTGAAAATTTCTAAACCTGCAATTTTGCAGGTATGTATGAACAGAGACTTGGGACTTTGTCAGATCTACTGAAGTGGATGTGTAGAGATATGCTAAGGGAGAAGTGACTATTAGATCTGATGAAGCCGAAACAACAATGTAGGCAGCTCCTGAGATAAGATGTGATGGTGTATTTGAATGTAAATCTGGCAGTCAGCCATTAGAAATGGAGCAGAATGTCATAAAATTGCTTAATGGCCCTTTTTTCTCTGCCCAAATGGCACCATGTAAAGAGGACAGATGTGAGAACCAGATGTATTTCTTTCACAACTACTTAGATGACTGCTCAGGTGGTTCTGTGGCTAAAGCAAAGAATGAGGCTGACAGCACAGTCAATGTGTGCCAGGGGTCTGTTGAAAGCAAGGTTGTGTGTCCAGGCAAGATGCTCCACAGGCTCAGTGTCTCTAAAAGTCTTAATCATAGATCCCGATGGAAGAAGCCCACAACCAAATCAATATTAGCTCCAGTGGTCACACTTCCTTACAAGTCAGGAAAAGCATCCTCAGCTATGGATAATCTCAGGCCAGCAGCTCTAGGACACTCTTGCTCTTAAGCCACCGAGCCTTGCTCAGTATAGGCCTTTGTGGGTGGTCACTGGGGATAGTACCCTTTCTCCAGCTGCCCAGTGTGGGAGGCCAGCTCCCACCTTCTAAAAGGGTTCCTATGAAGAGGAGAGAGGGATAAGAAAATTTTAGATAGGAAGATAACAAAGAGGAGAAAAAACAGAAACACAGGATAGCTTCGGGAGAACCTGGATCAAAACCCCATGGTCTTTTTTGCTTATTCAAAAATGCTTTTTATAACAATACCAAGGGGCAGGGTGAAAGACCTCCCCCTTGCTAGATCAAAGCACATCGCACAGCCAAGTGTAGACTCTTCCAAACACCTGATAACCACACCCATGGTCAAATCATCCCATTATGCATCCCTGCTGGGTAAAGCAAGCTCAGATTTTTCTGACCCTGAGTAATGTGGGCCTCCACAGGCCAGTCACCTGAAAACAAAAACCAGTCTGGTCACCCAGAAACACACCAATGCGACTGGTTTGAATGTCATCAGCATGGTCAGCCTAAGGCTGGCAGTCTGAGTTTTGGTAAGCGGAGTTAAGGAACTGGAATGTCCCACTGGTTCCCCATCTCTTCTGAAACTCCCTTCCAGAGGCCTTCTACTTATCAGCTGGCCAATTTATGCCCCAGAAATGTAGCTTCCAAAATAGATAATTGTGCAACTCAGTAAGCAATGTCACAAGTTCCTTAACTCTGCAGCTTCAACACTACTCCTTCCCTGGGAACCCTCAGCAGGACGGGCCCCAGCTGTATCAGTTGATTTCACAACATTAACTGCAGCAATAGGAACAATAAATTTCCAATGCATTATTCATACGGTTATTATTGTGCCAACCACATCTTCTTGTCCTCCATAGCCAGTGCCACATGGTTCTATACAAGGTTCAAGCAGTCAAGAATAGCTCTTAGCCACTCAGCAAGCTGTTTGCATTAACCTTACTGGAGTCAAAATGTTTCTGCCGCTCCAGGCATGTGTGTTGTTTCAGCTTGGCTCAGGCCAGGAAAGGCTGAATAAACTTTTCTCAGCCTAGATTGCAGTATTCTTCTGTTTTGCAGCAGCAGCAGCAGCAGCAGCAGCAGCAGCAGCAGCAGCAGCAGCAG
>CABHPR010123615.1:22072-40054 GCA_902168415.1 Peromyscus melanophrys
AGCAGCAGCAGCAGCAGCAGCAGCAGCAGCAGCAGCAGCAGCAGCAGATAAAACAAATAGTTGGTATTCTTTCATTATATACTCTGGCAGTTCCAGCAGCACAACGAGTTCAACTGCTTCCACAGTGAACACATGATGAAGCAAAGTACTCCATAATCCTGGGTTTTGTGTGAATCCCTCTCTATCCTCGAGCCCTCTTTCTCCTCCCCTTCCCTTCCCCCATCTCTCTTTTAAATTAGGAGTACTGAAATGAATTTTCTGGATTATTTCTTCATTTTAGTCTTTTTTTTGTTATTTACATGATAGCTTTTTAGTCCTAGAGAATTTTATGCATGTATACAATGGGCTATGATCATTTATGTCCCCATCCCCTCATCCATCTGCCCTATACTGCCCATCCTAAATTCATGTCCTCTCTCTCCCTCTCCCTGTCTCTCTCTCCCTTCCCCACTCTGTTCTTCTTTCCCCCCCTCTCCCCGACCACTTACTCCCATTAGTGCTGCACATATGTGCACGGGTGCAAGTTAATCCACTGGAGTGTGGAAACCTATCAGTGTTCACACTCTCAAAAAAATGATGATTGCCCCTTCCTTGGCAGCTATCAACTCCCAGAAGTTCCTTACAAAGTAGTGAGGAGAGGAAAATGTAAAGTAGCCATTGTGCTACTTTACTAGGAAAAAAGTCATACACAATCACAGACCTAGGTTTGTAGTTATCTTCCTATTGTTATTCCCTACAATACTTAAATATAAATGTAAAAACTATTTAAGAACATTGGACTTGGATGCAAGTCATCATTATATTAAAGGCCAGTTCTGTTTTATTTACTACCTTGATTCTTCCTTTAAACTTTGCTAACTTTGTTTTTTCATATGTACAATGTGAACAGTACTATATACCTCTTAAGTTCAGTTAATTGAAGTATAATGCTTATAAAATAGATATGTTAACTATTTGAAAACAGAACAGACTTAACTAAACTGAAAATAAACTCTAGACATAAAATAAATATCAATAATATTTTGTTACATTGAATGAAAGTCAACCTTAGAATAAATTATAAATATATCATGGGAAATGAATTAATAAAATGTTAAGTAAGGAATTTGAATACCTTAATATTTTGCTGTCTGTTTCTCTCTGTGTGTCTGCATGTGTTCTTTTTTTTTTTTTTACGTTTTCTATTAAGAACAAGAAGTCATTCTGGGTCTACCTTGAATCCTCTAGGGTGAATCCTCTGTGCCTGACAAAACTAAAAGTATTAGACACTGTGGTTTTAATTTTTGAATAATTGAGGGATGATTTGGATATATGACACTTAATGTTATTTGCCAGACAATATTCTTCATATGCATTATTCATGCAGTGCTTATTATTTTGAGAACACTTCATAATATACAAATGCACCTGCTGTCTGCCATTCATCTTGCTTCTCTATTTTGTTTCAATTAATTTCTCCCCATCAGATATGGTAATAATCATGGAAGAAAAAAAGGTAAAGATTTCTTGGCTTGTAATGAACAGATAAGTTAAAAAGAAGTTTAGATGAACCAATGAAACAAATGACAAGGAATTATAGAGAAATGGTTGTAAATAATTGTAATATAAAATATATTTAAATATTTTTTCTAATGTAAATTATTTGTGTAAATCTTTAACAATCTGTTTTGGGAACAGTAGAGTAAGATAGGAAACTGAAGAAAAAATGAAAATCTTTCTGCTGATGCTGGAGAGATTGCTCAGTGGTGAAGAGTATTGATTGCTCTTCCAGGTGACTTAAGTTTGATTCTCAGCAACCACATGACATCTAACAGTCATCCTAACTCCAGTTAAAGAGGGTCTCACACCCTTTTCTGGCACCCTCAGGAACTCCACACAAGTGGTGTGCATACATAACGTGAAGGCAAAAAACACTCATACTCATAAAATAAAAATAAATGAATCCTTAACATTTTTCCTGCCTGAAATGTCTTCAGTAAAGTCATAAATGAATTGTTACGTATGAATATTTTGTACATTATTATAAAAAATATGTCACTCAAACACGTTCTTTTCCTCGTTTTCTGGAAGTGAATATTTCTGGAAAAGAGTGAACTATCAAAATGTGAAAATATATAATTATTTAATTTTATTGAAAAACTTTATTATAATATTTGATATTCCTTGGTTGACTGGTATATATCATTAAATTAAGATGTCCAAATAATATTGGCATTAATAATTTCTTTAAGACTATGGGAATGTTTAATGTTTGGTGTTAAAATAAATGACAATATATTTTAATTACTTATCAAGAAATTTCAAATAATTTTTTAAATCTAAAATTCTGAATACTTCCTACTTCATCTCCACTTTCTGAAAATTGAAAGATCTGTAAGGAAATTCTAAGACTGTCTTAATAATTGAATAATCTCCAAGATATGGTAGTAAACAGTGCAAAGAAGTTGAAGCCATTATGAATCTTCACACTAGCAAATGAGTTGATGATGAAAATATTCCTCCTGTATTATTTTGGAAATTCTCTACATTCACAGTTCATGATTCATATCTTTCCTTATATTACCATATAATGAGGTGTCAACTGAAAACTTTTGTTTGATCATAGGTTATTCATTGTAACCTGACTGTCTTCTACATCTCCTACTATTTATATTCACATCTTGGCTTTGGAGGTGTGAATCTACCGATGCTATCATTATGTGCCACATACATCCTCACATCCCTATGTTACTGGGGAAAAAAACAAACCTATGGGAAGCTCCTTTCCCCTTCTCTGCCTAAATACCACCATATTGTACTCTGACTCCGACTTATTGGCATACTGTATTTCATCATATTTTTAATTATTTTGTGTGTATTTTTAAGGATTAAAAAGTATAGTTGTATAATAATCCAGAATGTATATTAAATTTGATACTAATGCTACAAAAATAATGCATATTAATATAAATATCACTCTCAGATATTTTTCTTAATATTTTCTAATAGACATTATACAATTTTGCAGTCATTTATATGTAATTTCTATTTGGTTGACTAAAATTTTCCTAAATGTAACTATGAATATATACTAAGTCTGTATATAAATGTAATATATTTTATATTCTCAAATTTTTACTTTTAATGTCTTACTAAAATGTCAAGAGAGTACTGAATGGAAGTTACTTATAATACAATACAATTCCTTTTGGATTTTTAGCTTTGAACTAATAAAAACATCTGAAGTAATGATTTAAGCATAGATCATTCTAATGAATGATAACAATTTTCTTTCCTTTACAAAAGTCAAAGTTCAAATTTCAGACTGAGTAACAAGAAAATAAGACAAAGTACATTTTATTTCAAATTATTCCAATACTTCCACATGTCATTTTTTTTAGCAGTGTTGAATTCTGGCCATATACTGATATTTGAAAGTAGAGCAGTGTTCCCATTTCCCTGATTATTGATACATTATTTTGTAATAGTCTGGAGGATTCTTGTCAGATTAGAGTGCTGTTTGGTATGATTGGATTTGCAAAACAGGTATTGGTATAGAGCATTTTTAAAAAATGAAAACGTTTTAGAGCTCTGTGGCACAGAAATGTGAATATATTCAATATTATTAACTTTACACTTAAAAATAATATTGGGCTGGTGTGTTGAGCACTTGCCTAGAATTGGTGGATTCCAATCCAGAATTGCACATATACACAAAGTGGGCAATAGGGTAAATTTATGTTATATATTTTTCAACCACAACTGAAAATTGAAAACAATAATGAAATGAATATTTCATACAAAAAGCTTCATTTTCAGAGGCCTAAGGGAACTTCAATTGCCCATGTGTTCACAGAAAAGTGGAAATGGCTACATGTCTCTAGAGTAAGACTCTGTCAAAACAAACAACCAGAACAATTCCCAAACCTACTCTACTCCCGTCCAGCTATTAGTAAGTCCCTTAACCTCCCCATGCCTCATGTATTTTGTTCTTCATATAAAAAGTGGAGATACTTAATGGAACTTTTTCCATAAAATTGTTACAAAGAGTTTTTTTTTTTAAGATACTATTTTCTAGCTGCTTGGACATTCCATCAAATAAACTCACTACAAAGCAATAATGAAGGGTCTATTATTGTCACTGAATCTAAAGGTTGTATTTTAGGTGCTGTAATGTATTCAAGTCTAACTAGTAAATATAAAATCATTCTAGTGGCTGGGAGGTGGTGGTACATGCCTTTAATCCCAGCACTTGGGAGGCAGAGGCAGATAGATCTCTGGGAGTTCGAGGCCAGCCTGGACTACAGAGTGAGTTCCAGGAAAGGCTCCAAAGCAACACAGAGAAACCCTGTCTCAAAAAAAAAATCACTCTAGTGATTACGGAAGTGGGGAAAATTCTCCATTGCAAATGAATGAGAGTTCTGCATAAATTGTTGATTTATAAAATGAGGTGTCAATGATTTTCTGAAGCTTTACACACAGCAAAGAAATGATGATATAAGTCCCCAATTAAGCATTAAAATAGAACAATCTCTGAATTGCAAATGAAGTTTTCTCACATGTGGCCCCATTCACCTAACCTGCCTCAAGGCAGATAGCTACAACAGTGCTAAGGCCAGTAATGACACAGTATTTCTGATCTGTGAGAATCTGTGGGTGGATATAGTTGCAGACACAAGTCAAAACCAGTATTAACCAGCTATGTACCTAAAAGATTTTATAGTAACTATTAAGGTATTGGTATACCTTCATTCACTCAGTCACACATAAGTTTGAAATAATTTTTTATTATTACTGGAAAGACTATGTAGAATCCCTGAAGATTCAGGAGTAAAAGAGATGATCTTTTCCAAAGATTGTCTTCTAGCATATTAATATCCAACAGATGTTAACAAAGTAGAAAAATTCTACTTTTGCTTTGAAACCACATTGTATTCATCAGGCACAATTCATGCTTTAATTTTTTTTGTTTTTATTATATTTCAAATGTCCACACCTTTGATGACCATTTTTAGGAAAATCACAGTTTAGGACTTAAGACGGAAATAGCAGTAGAACTCCAGATGGAGTGTTGATGTGATGTCACTTTTTAAGCATCACTTGTCCTCATTGCAGCTTAATAAGCTCTCTTGGCTCATATATTTCAACGTTTAATCCAAAGCAATTAAACTGATAAGCAAATGCTGTCTCTATTGTTTAAAGATTGTCACTTAGCACACAATTTCATTATAATAGGCAAAACAAAAATGTTGGAACTCTCAACCCATTCTTAATACTTAAAATGTATAGTTTTCTTCCTGAGTATATTTGAAAATAAAATGTCTGCATACATAAAATTTATTTGATAAATACTAAATGGATAATACTTTTTTATATCCTGAACACTACTTTCATATTGAGTGACATTTTTACTTTTAAGACTGCTACCCTTTTCTTAGTCTTTAGAGAAATGGGTATTTCAGCTAATAAATTTTATAGTTGTGAATAGCAAAATATATGCAGAAAATGAAAAAAAAACTAGTGTGTGTGTGTCTGTGAGAGAGAGACAGAGAGACAGAGAGACAGAGACAGAGAGAGACAGAGAGAGGTGGGGTGGGTGGGGGGATGACACAGTATATTCAGATTCACTTATGGGCAGAGAAACAGAAAGTTATAGTACAATTGCCTGTTTATGAGAATACATGCACTTAGTTAAGATTACATGACAGAATGATTGTGGTGGACACAAGGATATACCAAGTATTACCCATGAGTTGCATTTCTCACAGAACTACAGAACTGGATTCTAGTCTTTCAGATTCCATCTATATCTATCCTATGTCACTTTAGCAATTAGTTAAACTTCAGGTAGATCAATGTAGTGTGATGGTTTAGAGCATAACATATTTTATCATCTCAGGACAAACACTTTAGGAATGATATATAAAAAATTTGAGCATTACATTAAAAGGGAAATACTTTTCAATTAAAATCCTTAGTCTGGTAGCTGAAAAAAAATTGAAGAGCAGACTAACATCAGTAATAAAGAATATTCAGTTCATATATCCATTTGAAAAATATTAGCTGAACAACTGGAGACATAAAATAGATAAAATTTTGGAGTTGAACTTAGTGTTTTGCTTAGTGAATTTAAATTTAAACTCCTTAATGTAGCTAGACAGTGTAATCCCAACAGAAAAATCAGCTCTAAAATGTTTTTGATCAAAGCAATAAATTAAAGCTATTAAAATTCTAGTATTTGTACATCAAAATGATGTTGAAAATAATAAAATATGAGTTGTAATGAATATATTCCTAATTATATTTAATTTTGACCCCTATTATTATTTCCTGATTATTCTACTCCATCTGTGCCCTGAGATTTGCATGGTTAACAATCCCTTAAGTAAGTTTTAAAACTGCAATTTTTTTCATATTATAAAACATACAGTTGACTACATTGTATTTTCCTTAATCAAGGGAGATTTTGTGGATCAGAAGATGATACCCCAAATACCCCACAACGTGGTACATTGGCATTCTGAGTACTTTGAAATGAAAGGAATTGGAAAGACTCAGAAGGAATTTCAGTCTTCTTTTTAACCTGGTTTTCTGCCTTCCATTTTTTCCCTCTGAAGTGAGTCATAAAAACCAAAGTTTCTTTACCCACATCAATTCATAGAACCCAGACATTTTTCCCTCAGAAAAAGATCTACAACCAAGAATGGTCACTCTAATTACTTTATCCTTTCTCCCTTCTCCTTTGAATCCAACCATATTGTCACTGATTTCTAATCACTTGTAAGACTAATTTCTTCAGCCTGCTATGGAATAGATAGTAATGGAATGAAATATCGCAATAACCATAATTGTTCTGTGAATTTGTTACTCTGTACATGTGCACATGCATATTAATGTTCTCTCTACCTTCCCCCACTGTGTGTGTGTGTGTGTGTGTGTGTGTGTGTGTGTGTGTGTGTATGTGTGTGTGTGTATGAGAGAGAGGGAGGGGGATTTTGTTCATTTCAGTTTCATCTCATTCAACTGAACAGGTTATCTTCTCATTGCTTGGCAATTTCTTTAGCAGCCCTGTATTCTTGGGTGCATTTCACAAAGGTTAGGTCAATAGTTGACTAAAAGATTTAGAGTTGATGTAATTCATATTTCTGCTCTTATATGGCTATTAATATGGCCTCCTGAATCTTTATCTCCACATTTTTTAAGGAAAAGTAGTACAAAAACATGTTAGTGGTCTTTCCATCTTTTGAGGCTTTTAGAATAAAGGTGAATTTAATACTATTTTATATCAAAGTAGTTATTTATTATCTTTAATTTACATGTAAGTAATCCCATAACTTAAATTGAGTTATCTTATTAAAAGTATCCCAAGTAAAATGTTTTCATCATTTACTGATTTACAAGTTATATATTAATTTATGATAATAATTGTGTATATATGGGTTATGATGTGATGCTTGATTTCTCTAGGTTTTATGATGTCTTCAGCAGCAGGCTCTTACCATTAAGTTCTGAAGCATAATCAAGAACAATGGCAATAAACAATAGTGTTTGGGTATCTATGGACATCACTGACCAACAAGTTGACAAAGAGTTAACCCATACCTGCCACTGAACTATTTTATATAACAGCTGATGGTATCTGGGAGAGGCACTGCCATCCAGTCTTAAGGTAACTCCAGTGAACTATTTTTATGTGATTGTGTTTTAGGATGCTTCCACATGACATTTTCAAAGGTGGGTAATGTTAACCACTCCCCCCCCCATACTCCTTTCTCCACTATGTCCTCTGATCTTCCACCCCACTTTATACTTGCTACTCCATTATTCCCCTTTAAAAACATTTTTCATTAGAAATGAAATATATGTAGGATCATGTATCAGTGAGTATAAAACCTAGCAGCATCACTAGAACATCTGTCTCCCCAAACTGTTTGTTACTTTCATGTCATATTAACAAAGTATGAAGTATCAAAGGTTTTATGAAGAGTTGTTTAGTAGATTGATAGTAATAAGAGATTCTCAAGAAAACATTAGGTTTTAGAACACCTTTACAAATCTTAGAGTTAAAATATGCTAAACATAACTCTCTGGTGAAAACCAAAGTACTACTCAGTGACAAATAGGGATAATGTATCATGAAATCCATCCAGTAGTGCTAATAGGAACACAAAAGGAGCAACTTGCTGAAAAATCACATAAATATACATTTTTCAATGATGCAGCCACATGATTCTCTGGTTTATATCTCAGAGAAAGTCTCACTCCTAAAAATCAACTATGAGACTGTTCAAAGAACTATTGTTTGTGATGGCCTGGGTATGGGGGAAAATGGTAATCCATCTAGATGAGTAAGTTCTAGGTTCAGTGAAAGAAGTTATCATCTCAGAAACAGGAAGAAGACAACTGATATCAATTTGCTGCCGGAAGACACAAATGTGCTCTCTCTTTCTCTCTCCATAAAAACAAAGATTAATGATAACATAGAAAACTGTTTAAGTACATAATATAATTAATTCATATAAATTAAACAAAGTAAAAACAATTTTTTTACTAACAAAACATTAAATACCTTGAATATTGATTGCCTCACTGTAGAAAAATGAAATAAATAGTAAGAGGGCATATGCACATGTATGTGTGTGTATATATATATATATATATATATATATATATATATATATATGTATAAATACAGGGGTAGCCTTGAAAATGATGATAAACAGCTTCTTAGTACAAAGTTACACATGAATGGATGAAGTAATGCACATGTTTACACAAATATCAATTGACTCAAAATAGTGTATCCAAAATTAAACTTCAGAATTCTGTATTTTAACTATCAAACCAGCCATGGAAAAATCCATTTTATATAAGCATCATATTCTAGGAATATTTTAAAAGTATTATTATATTCATTGTAAAAAATGATGAAAGACTTACACTATTCTGAATATATCCTTATAATACAAAGATGCCTCCACTCTGAATTTATGGCTCTATGAAATCTTCTGTTACTTATTAAGAAAGGGCCCATTGGTAGAGAGGAGGAAGAAAGACTTTAAGGAGAAGGGACAGTGGAACACAGTCAATATGAAGGGGGAAGGGGAAATAATTAGGAGGGAGGTTTAAATAGGAAGAGGTATGAGAGGGCAAGGTAGAAAAGAGTATTAGCGTGTTAGGAGAGGGATAACTAAAGGTATGTTTAAAAAGGCCACATGGTAGCCTATGATTTTATAAGCTTCACACACACACACACACACACACACACACACACACACACACACCAGTTTAAGTGGAGTTATATATAACAGAGAATTATGATTATTATTCCAGAAGTCATGGTTGCCAAGTAAAAAGCCTAGTGTCAGGTGTGGGATACCTTATCTCAAGTTATATGTTCAGAGGTGTCTTGAACACCACCAAAAACAATACAGGCTACTGTTATTGTTAACATCAGGAATTAATGGCAAGACCCTATTGCTAAATACACCATACACATTGGTCACAGGACAGGGAGAAATCAAGTAGGTATTAACATGTTTAGTTTTCACCATATTGGAATATCTTATGTAGGTTGCTTGGGGGGAAAGCCATCAATAATTTGACCCAGCTATTGATCCTGTGAACTACAATAAAGACCAGAATGGTAAAATATGCCCATGGTACAAGAGTGGTATGAATGTTGTTGGGGTAACCAGGCTCTTTCTGATTGGATATAAGTCCTACTTTACAAGAGGAAACACATGCGTGATGTAGTCAGAAGGTTTCTTGGGTCCAGCCTGACCCCTGTGGACCCACAACCAGCTGCTTATAAAATAACCACTCAGAGACTTAATATTATTTATAACTGCTTGGCCATTAGCTCAGGCTTATTACTGACCAGCTCTTACACTTAAATTAACCCATAATTCTTATATATGTTTAGCCATGTGGTTTGGTATCTTTTCTCGGTTCTGCCTTGTCATCCTGCTTCCTCTGTGTCTGGCTGGCAACTCCTCCTTCCACCCTTCTTCCCAGAATTCTCTTTGTCTGCTCATCCCACCTATACTTCCAGCCTGGCTACTGGCCAACCAGCGTTTTATTAAACCAGTGTACAAGAGCATTTTCCCACCACAGCCTGATACTGCTAATCTGGCTAAGAACTCATGGTCAGGGAGCTCATGAGTTCAGCATAGTATCAAACAGCCCTTTAAATTACTCTCTCTCTCTGACTGTAAATTAGTGCAGCTCTCAAACTTCATCAAAGAAGTTTCTTCATATAGTGAATAGATGGTTAACACAGAACTCCAACTGGCCAAAGCATAGGGAGTAAGTGATTATGGAGTATTCAAAGGAAAATGAGGCGTTATACCACGCCTCTTGCCCTAGACTCAGGCACCATCATAGATGACGAAGCAGAATGACTGTATGAGTGAGAGCTCAGGGAGGACTGGAGGGAAACAGTGTCTTTTGGATGTGATAGAACTGCTCTACTCATGAACTCAAGCAGCTGTGGTTCCCGGCACAAGGTCAAGCTAGTCAGCAAAGCATGGGCTGGCAAGGAGTTCATAAGCCCTCACTCCTAACCAAGGAACTATGGAAACTGATGGCTTCTAGTGGTGGTGGGGCAGTTAGTTTCATTTAAAGGTGTTGCTCCTTGTAGGTAGAATATGTTCCAATGCATGGTTCCACACCCAGAAATATACGGAAAGCAAAATTTTGAGTTAACAATTACTAAATTAAAGTAAAAGAGGAGCATCTGATGCTGGAGTAGGTAGAGTGGTAGGGGTGAAATGGGATGAATAGAGTAGTTGGGGAAAATATGATCAAAATATATTGTATTAAATTCTTAGATAATGTGTAGTATTTTATTCATAGTTTATAAATTTTTTAATCTTTTTATTTATTCTATGTGTCTTTTACATCATGTATCTTGATCCCATTTATTTCTCTGTCCCTTTGCATCTGCCCTCTGCCCCTGTACACCCTCTAAATAAAACAAAATTTAAGAGAAAAAAAGGAAAAAAATTAAAAAGGGGAAAAAAACTAAAAATCTTGTCATGGAAACTGCAATGTAATACAGTAAGTAACACTGTAGATCCCTTTGTCCATAATCTTTGCTTGCAAGGTCTGGTTTGAGGCCTTTGGCTTTTATTACACTACGGATGATGCTGAGTCTTCACTAGGGTATGCTATTGTTGTCCTGTGTTGTGGAAATCCTATAACATGGGTCTGTGGGTCAGCTTCTTCACATGCTCCATCATGTCATAGATATAGTGGATGTTGGGGTGGGCCAAGTTATAACCCTGGTTTTGGGCCTGGGAAGCTGTAGGGTTGGTCCCTCAGGCGAGAAATGGGGACAAGTCTCCCATGTTCACAGCTTCGGAGCTGGCTCACCCACACTTGCATTAATATAGTTAGCTCTCCTGCTCTTAGGCCCCCAGGGCCAGCTCTCCCACCTGCCCCAGGCATTGGTGGGCAGGGAGGGGTAGGAGGGCATTTCCCCCTGCCACCACCATAAGACAGATGAGTAATGGGGACAGCTCTCCACTGCTCACGATTTTGAGGGTGGCTCACCCATACCTGCACTTCCAGGGTTGGCTCTATTGTGCTGCCCTGGAGATATGCAGGGCCTGCTCTCTGAAGTGTTGCAGTTGGTGGGGGTCAATTAATAGTATTTTAAAAAATTTGAAAAAACCGTTTAAAAAGAATTCTGGCCAAGTAACCTAACAATTTATATTACACTCATTTTAATGGCTATCATGCTTCCACTTATTAATTAATTCTTTGACACGTCTCCAACCAAAAAAAACTACATTGCTAGTTGTTGGTTGTAGTCTTATGCCACAGGTATTTCCTGGAAATAGTAGATTACACAAGAAGCACAAATACATTTAGGGAAATTTATATGACAATGCTAAAGTATTAAGATGCAAATTTTCATTTTAATTATATATTCTATTTGTTATGTTCTACCCAGAAATTTTCAGATTACCTTCTTTTTTGTTAGTTTTCATGGCATTGGTTATTAAAATTATAGGATATTAGAATGTCACTTCAAAATATGACTATAGGAGAGAATAAGCCATTCTAAAATATGTCTTTTTAGCATAAATATTATTTGGAGATGAATATTTAAGAGTCATCAGGCACAGAAGGAGCTCTCAAACCAGAGAATTTATGACCTTACAATGCAATTCAAATGTTATACTGGAAATATTCATTATAAAGACATTACTTTATCTGTAGCAGGAAAAAATATTACAAAATGACAAGCAATTCTAAGTGATGGAGAAAGAATAGGTCTTAGTATTGTTTGCCATACTTTAGCTGTCATCCCACATCTGGTCTTCCCTCTACTGCCTTTCTCTGTTTTTAGCTTACTCCTAAAATCTAGCCAGTATAGCTTTGATATTGAGAATTTACATATAAGATATACATGTTTTTAAACTTCTCTTGACACTTCTCATTGTTTCTCAATTTTTGTGTATGAATATATGTATTGTGCATGTGTTCATCCTTCAGTGCATGTGCCTGTGTGTGTGTGTGTGTGTGTGTGTGTGTGTGTGTGTGTGTGTGTGTATGTAAGCCAGAGGAAAACCTCAGGTTTCATCATCAGCAAAGCCTCTTTGTTACTATGACTACCACTGGACTGGAGTTCACCAATTAGGCTAGACTTGCTGGTCAGTGAGCTCCTGGATGCCCCTGTCTCTATCTTTTTCACACTAGGATTATAGGCACACATCAACAAACTAAGGATTTTATATGGGTTCTGGGAATTGAACTCAGGTCTGCATGCTTCTGAGAGTCACTAATCTATCCCCAATGCCACCTTTTTTTTTTCTCATATTAATCTGTCTTTTGTGTGAGGAGCACCACATAAGAACATAGAAAGATAGAAGGTTATTTTTACTTTTCTTCCTTAATACATGTTACTGCTATAAATTAATTGTTTTTCCTGAATCCCATGCTCTATCCAATCACTAAATTTATCATCATTTTTACCACCTTATTTTGTCTTTCAACATATTGTAGCTGTAGAACTGTGGAAAGTTAGTAGACTGGGCACTACATTGCTGGTTGTGGGTTGTAGCTTTATTGCACACATATTTTCTAGGTGTAATCAGTTCAGTATACTAGAAATATAAATATGGTTAGGGAAATTTAACTGATAATAATAAAGTGTTTGTCAGTGCTTGTGTGTACACACTGTGTGCCCTGATCCAAGCTTTTCCTTATGTATAAAATATAAGATTTTATCCTCATGTATAAAATATATGAAGTTTGTTCTTACATAAAATATAAAAGGAGTCTTAGATTGATTCATATCCTTAGTATAAAGATCACAATGAAATGTATATCACAGTAAATGTTGGTAAAAGCTTTACAGATAATAAAGTTATTTTTTAATTATTTTATGAGTGGAAATTTTGTCTATGCAATAGAAGTACTAATTAAATGTTTACATGTTTCTCTGAGGATTCTAGTGAAACTATATGTGTGAAACTTATTTTATTTCTCTAGGGTCTAGCTGGTTGACTCTGCCTGATCCTCTCCTACATGCACCCTCCCCAAACTCCCAGATATACCCCCAATCCCAGATTCAGTGCCCCAGCCTAGTCTGGCCACCCCTGCCTGTACTGCTACCAACCTCTAGGATTTTGCCATTACCTGACCTGCCTACACCAACTTTCAGGCCCCTTCTATACCATTAGCCAGCTGAGTCCACACCCACCCCAGCCTCCACATCTAACTACAAACTCCAAGTGTGAAACAGGAAACACAGCCTGCACACCAACTCAGTCTCCTGTGTCTGACTTCATTCCACCTAAGCTATTTCCAATCTCTATACCCAAGCCAAGCAGCATATCTGCTATGCTGTCCCAATCTTCTCTGATGATACCAGATAAAGCCTAACAAGAGAAGGCCAGATCCCAGATCTCACTGCAAAAATGCAAACAATGTGAAAGATCAAGGTAATATAATCCCCCCCCCTAAAAAATCCACCAATTCTATAGAAATGTCGGCCAGTGACAATTACCTAGATGCATCTCAGGATCCAAAATGAAAGCCTGCTACACAAGAAGACAGTCATGAGTGATACGAGAAACCTAGCCAAATCTTCAGGGCTAGTGAAGTCATGGTTCTTGGAAAAGAATTACGACTACTATAATTACATTCTAAACATTTACTCTTATATCTGTGGATAAGTGCAGTTTTCATCCCTCATCAAGAAAATGTCTCTTTGTAACAGACAGTGGCCATTACAAAAAACTACAATTCTGTGGGATGTTCTGTATATTAAATGTGTTGCTCTGATTGGTTAATAAATAAAACACTGATTGGCCAGTAGCCAGGCAGGCAGTATAGGCAGGACAAGGAGAGAGGAGAATTTGGGGAACAGGAAGGCAGAGTCAAGAGAGACACTGTCAGCCACTGCCATGAGAAGATGTTAGGATACCGGTAAGCCACAAGCCACGTGGCAACTTATAGACTAATAGATATGGGTTAATTTAAGATATAAGAACTGGATAGCAAGAAGACTGCTGCGGCCATACAGTTTGTAAATAATATAAGCGTCTGTGCGTTTATTTTATAAGTGGGCTGTCGGACTGCCGGGGCTTGGCGGGACCCAGAGAGGAAACTCTAGCTATACCACAACCAATAAAAATGCAGAGTCATAGAGCCCAATCTTAGCTGATAAATCTGTAACACAACTCCTGAATGACAGGTTCAGGAGTCATTACAGAAGAGGAGGTTGAAAGATTTTAAGAGTAGAATAGAAAGTTTGTTGTGAGATTGTGTCTCCCAGAAATGTCAGAGAAGCAATGGCTATAAGTCTTCCTAACATGGCTGCCTAAACACTATCTGAAGAAGGACAATACCAATAGGCATGGTATAATAACATGGAAGGGAAAAATCTAACAAGGTCTCTACCCTAGATAAAGAACTACAGGAAATTAAGGAATGTCAAGAACTGGAGAAATAGCCTTTCTCAGGAAAGAGCATACCAACTGGTTAATACAACATGGCAGCTCTGAAAACATATACTTACAAGTAACATATGAACTGACCATGTTGTATTTATTTATTTAAGAATATATAGCCGGGTGGTGGTGACACACACCTTTAATCCCAGCACTTGGGAGGCAGAGGCAGGCAGATCTCTGTGAGTTCGAGGCCAGCCTGGTCTACAGAGTGAGATCCAGGACAGGTACCAAAACTACACAGAGAAACCCTGTCTTGAAAAAACCTAAAAAAAAAAAAAAGAAAGAAAATGTGTGTGTGTGTGTATGTGTAGGGGTGTGTGTGTGTGTGTGTGTGTGTGTGTGTGTAACAACAATTACAGAAAAAGGGGCCACAAATTTGAAATAAAGCAAAGGGCACAGGGTACATATGAAAGAGTTGGGAGGGAAGAAAGGGAAGAAGTAATGTAAATATGCTATAATCCTCCAGAATAAAAAAAATAATAAAACATGTCCTAGGACTAGTAACAGAGGAGGGTACCATTAACAAATACTTAATAATGGCTGAACAACCTTAAAAAATAAGCAAACTTAGAAAATTAGAATTGAAGAATTGTAATTTTTCATATTACCTATAAATTTTGAGTATTTTTTTTATCTTATGCATTTGACAATGCTAACTTATTCAAAGTGACAAACAATGCCAGGAGAAAGGAATGCGCAAATAGCATTTTGTTTTATGATGATTAATTTTGATGATCAGCTTGATTAAATTTGAAGTACATAGGGCATTAAAGAGGTACACATTCAAATACATATGTGAGAGTTTTCCAGCAGAGATTTAACTGAGATATGTGGATGACAGTATAAAAAAGGAAACAGAAGAAATCAAGCTGAGCAATAAAAATTTTTGCCAGCTCTATATCTGACAGAAGATTAATATCCAAAATATAGAGAGAACCTAAAAACAGAGTCAAGGAAACAAATGATCCAATTAAAAATGGGTTGATGAATCAAAATAGAGAGTAGTTCTCTATAGAACAAAATAAAAATCGCTAACACCTCAAAAACTGTTCATCATTCCTAGAAGTTATGAAAATTCAAATTAAAGCATCTTTGAGATTTCATTTCATCCCAATCAGAATGACCAATATCAACAAAACAACTGACAATAAATGCTGGAGAGGATGTGGAGAAAGAAGAACCTTCATTCACCTTTGGTAGGAATGTAAATTGGTATAGCCACTCTGGAAATCATTATGGAGAATCCCTAAAAATCTAAAAAGAGATCTACCATATGACCCAGATATTCTATTCCTCAGCATATCCCCAAAGGATTCAATATGCTACTCTACAAATCCTTACTCAGCTATGTCCATAGCTGCCCTATTCACTATAGCCAGAAAATATAAATAACCCAAATGTTCTTCAACAGATAAATGGATAATGTAAATGTATTACATATATACACTATGGAATACTATTCAGACATAAAGAAAAATGAAATCATTAAATTCACAGGAAAATGGATTGGCCTAGAAAATATATCATATGGGGCAACTAAAACTCACAAAGACAAATGCCACATGTTCTCATAAATCTGGGATACCCAGCTCCAAATCCTCAGATGTGGAATTACAACAGAAATCATGAAAGTAAGAAGGAATCATAGATTTGGGGAGAGGCTAGAGAAGGAAGTAGTAGGATGCAGATTATTTGAAGTTGGAAACAGAATAATGGGGATGGGGCTCCAACTGGGAAGGAGAGCAGGAAGTCAACACTAAAGGAGATACAGGGACAGATAGCATCAACATTGCTTGATGTAGCCACAAGGAATTATATTATTTTATATTTACCTAAATTTATACACAATACATAAATATACATATATTCATATTTATACATGTTATATGATAACATTCATTATATATGTGATATATACATATTTATCCATATATATGTATATTAAAGGAAACTTGGGCTGATAATGCTCCTCATAAGAACTATAGAGTAATAAAACCTCTAATACCAGACATGAGAAACCTTTCAAACCTTTGATCATGGGAGTCCAAGTAACTCCCCAAACAATATAGATTATAGATGTTAGCTCCCAGGGGTTTAGGATGAGTGGATTTGCTGAAGACACTCCACACTTAGGACATAGGACTCAGATGACTCAATCTGGATCTGACCTGAAAGTCTCTTCCCTGCTATCTAAATTTAGTGGTTCCAGAAAATACTATAAGAGCTAACAAGGGAAAGAAACAATTCAACAAGTCTTAGCCTGTTGCAGCACCTATGAACTTTGCCAGTTTCTGGCATGACAAGATATGCATAAAGGCATAGTAAGTGGTACATGCTGGTGACTACCAACAGCTGTCTAATTGGATATAAGGCACATTTAACAGAAGGTAAATCATTCTTGGTGCTGGAAACCTAGCTTCTCTGGGCTAGTGAGGACCTTATACAACAACCTACTAGTGCTAGACTACCATAACTCCTTATGACATTACAATTTTATCTTTGTACCCATAGACAAGTATAGTGACAACCCCTCATCAAAGAATACTCTCTTTACATCAAATGGTGACCATCACAGAAAAGCACAACTGCACACAATGTATAGATCAAAAGACATTGGGGAGCCCAACCCCAATATATACAATTATATCACAGATCCTGCATCTAGGGCTCAGAGAACACCATGGAAGAGGGACCTGAAGAATTTTAGGAGCCAGAATACTAGGAAGTCTCCCATAATACAGTAGTCTCTCCTAGAAATGGCTGAATAAACAAGACCAGAAGAATAGTTGTATCAATTCACATGTTAATATGGAAGGGGGAAATTTTCAAAGGGTCACACACCTAGATAAAGAACGATGGGCAACCATTGACTGCTGGGAGGAGGAGAATTAGCCTCTCTCAGAGATGAGGCCTCTTATTGGTTGTCCCATGCAGAGTGCTCAGCCTTCAAATCATATAGACACCACAACAAAAACGGACTCCTGCTGAGTGTGTGTGTGTGTGTGTGTGTGTGTGTGTGTGTGTGTGTGTGTGT
>CABHPR010123617.1:0-18650 GCA_902168415.1 Peromyscus melanophrys
GGGGGGGGAGGGGGGCTAACACACAATCTAATTCACAGCCTGGAAAATCCTTCAGAAATCACCCACATTCTCACTTTTACAAAGATTAAGTTTTGCCTCTCTGGTTCCTGCAGAGCCTCAGACCTCTGCTGTCTCTTCCATCTTATATTTGTGCGCAATAACATCGGAACAAGATTTTTCTTTTTCATTTAACATTATACATCACCCCTGCTTTCCCCACTCCCCCCACTGCCAAAGGTGGTACCCAGAGCCCTTCACACACTGGGCAAACGGTGCTGCTGAGCCACATCCCCAGCCTTGGAGAGTATTCCAGGAAGTCTCTTCCTTTGCAACCCCTCTTTCAGGGGTCAGCAGAATGACACCTTTTTGTTTGTTTGGTTTTGGAGACAGGGTTTCTCTGAGTAGCCCTGGCTGTCTGGGAACTCCTCCATAAACCAGCTAGCCTCGAACTCAGAGACCCACCTGCTTGCAGGGGTTAAAGGCATATGCAAACCACCAGGAGCTCAAGAGACCTGTGGCTAGCTGATGCCAATGACAGAGTTGTCCAAAACCAGACTCTGGGGTGGGAGTGTAGGGGAGAATGCTTCCTAGACATTCTGCAACCTAACCCGTTTTCCCTTGCGTTCAATGGTCAAGGTCACACCTTCTCTAAAGGAGAAACTGCAAATGGCCCAGAGCCCTGATTCCAAGCTTGAGGGGCTGTTATCTAGTAAAGATACAGCTGGGCGGTTCCTAAGGCTCACAAACCTAGCACAAGCGAATCCCAGGCCTTGCCAGCAGGCTTCTTACTCTCATTGGCCAGCAAACCAGTTTTCTGAGCCCAGTGGAGAAGCACTGGGTTTTCAGTCCCAGCTTCAAGGCACTCCTGGGTCAGGAGTGTGCCAAACTAACATACCCCACACCATCACCACCACTCCCCCACATTCAAGTAGGCATTAGTTGTTTTGTTTCTCAATTGTTGTGTGTGCAGGATAAGAAAATTTAACCAGGACAGAAAACATGGGAAGCAGGAGGGGCCTGTGAAGAGGCAGAGCTCAGACATGGGGAGGCTCCAGAATGGTATCCGTCTTGTGCCACAGGGGGCAGTGGAGAACACAGTGGGCTAAGCCCATATTTTAAAAACAAAACAAAACAAAACACTCAAACAGACCATGCACAGTTTAAAAACATTCTGAGAAAACAGTGGCAGTGGAGGAGGTGAGCTCCTGGAATTGGACTCCAGCAGGTGAAGCCAGGCCACTGCTCCCCTGTGCACCAGTCCCAAGGTTTGGCCAGATTGGAACACTCCCTGTCTTAATTAGAATAGCCCCACCTTCTTTATTAACATTATCATTATTGTTTTGTGTGTATGCTTGTATGTGATGTTGTTTGAGTGTGGCCATGCAGATGTCACCACACACATGTGGAACCCTGGGTTCCAGGATGCAGCTCAGGTTTTTGCTTCAATTGCTCCAGAAGCCGACACCTGGTTGTGTATCTGAATACCAGTATTTAGACAAAGAGAGGGGTCCATCAGCCCCAGACCCGAGAAGCACCCACATGTGGCCCCTCGGGTCTACAAGAACACACCCTTCCCTGCTTTCCAAAGTATTTCTCCCCAAACACTCCTCACCCCCAGCAGGTCTTGACTGGAGACAGCAGCCCATGGTCCCCATGTCTTGTAGACTGGGCTCCTGGAGAAAGGAGCCTATGACCTAATGTCATTTAGTCACAGAGATGACTATTAGCCCTCTTCGTAGTGCTGGGGAAACAGGTGAAAGTCATCTTGCTCCCTCCCATGAAGGAGCAGGAACTTGCCCAAGGGCACATAGCTAGAGCTTGGTTCCAAATCCCAGCAGCCTAGCTCCAGCGCCCAGGAGTCTGGCACCAGTTCATGCATTGCTCAGGCCTGGTAAAACGCAAACACCAAAAAGGTTGGTTAGTCAGTTAAACACAGTGATGAGATTAGCTCCTACTTGGTGGGAAATTTCCTCATGGGCTCCTACAAACCTGGGAAGCATCTCAAGGGGAGGGCATGATACTTAGGCTCCCAGATTGCTGGACTGGCAGCCTAACCATCTTGCTCCCTTCCGCTGCTTTTCAAGGGAGAGTTTGCCCCCAGAGTCTTGTGAGCTGTCAAGAAACCTCACAAGCTGGTAACCCAGAGCTAGCACAATGCCCCCCATCTCTGCCCCCGCTCCCTGCCCTCACATCCTCTGGTACAGGCTGGGGGTAGGGTGGGGTGGTGGTGCTAACTGCTGACTCTGCACATCTCTGTTGTCATCTTCCAAGGAGGAAATTGACACCCAGGCGAATTAAAGACATCACTGCCTAAGGCCACTCAGGTTTGAATCCAGAAGGTTCCAGGAGAACCATCTCCATAGGCACTCCTCAGCAGTCCTCAAACTCTCCAGAAGACACACACTGCCCTGGAGTCCCTGCCTGCTCAGTTTCACAATGGATCCCTAGGCCAGGTTGATGACCAGGGACCCTGGAGGTGGGCTCCAGGTCAGAGACACAGCCTGGTAGCCCTCAGGACCCTAGGGAGTCTCATGGCTTCACAATGAGATCCTGGAGAGAGAGAGAGAGAGAGAGAGAGAGAGAGAGAGAGAGAGAAAGAGAGAGAGAGAGAGAGAGAGAGAGAGAGAGAGAGAGAGAGAGAATGGAAGGGACCCACTTGCCTTGACCCAGAGACAAAGCTAGCCCTGTGGTCTGTGCAGCCCACCTCCCGCATCAGAGACATTATCTTTGCCCAGATCCACACTGCGCCTTGGCACCCTTCAGGAAGAGGAGGGAGACCCAGCCCGTGGGGGCACTGTGTCAGTGTTGCAAGGTCACTCCTTGTGGCTTCATTGTACAGTGGAAGAAAGTAAGGATTTCAAAGGTCTTGTCTCTGGCCCTGGCCCTGCATTCGGGAAGTAGCTAAGCCGAGGGCTGACATCACAAGCCCTCTGCTTCCTGGCACACCAGCCAGCCTCCAGCTAGGCCTGACTGAACTCCAACTTGGTGAGAACCACACATGGCGCAGGTTGGCTCTGCTGCTCCTACTGTTAGGGGGTTTCTACACTGGTAGTGGGGTGAAGGGGGGCTCTCGTTGCCAGGGAGGCCCTTAGAAGCTTTGCACAACCTGGGAAACATGGCTTTCTGGTGATCTTACTGTAGACACCTCCTTGCAATTGAAGAGCTTGGAGCTGGAGAGATGGCTTGGTGGTTAAGAGCACTTGGTGTTCTTGCACAGGACCCAGGTTCAGTTCCCAGCACCCATGTGGTTCATAGCCACCTGTCACTTCAGTTCCAGTGGATGATACCCTTGTTTGGTCTTCTCAGGCACTACATGGACTGCATGCAGATAGTGCACGCTCTCAAATCGTAAAATAAAAATAAAATAAATTGGTTTTTTTTCCCATTTTCTCCCAAATCCATCAAACATGACAAGTGTCACCTTATCTGGCCTCACTGGTGACGATATGACTCCTTCCCACCATCCAGTTTCCTAACTGACTAGTACAAGCACCTACAAAAGCCTTTGGAGAGATGTGAGGTTTGTAATACATGAACACTTGGTGCTTTGGGATGTCCCTGAATGGCTCCAGATCCCCGGTAATCCCAAAGTACTCATGATGCCAGCATACTCTCTGTAACTTCAGAAGTTTAGAATCGAGAGAGGAGGCTGGACGACGGTTAGGGCACTGGCTGCCCTTGCAGAAGACCTGGATTTGGTTCCCAGCACCCACATGGAGGCTCACAACTGTTTGTAACTCCAGTTCCAGTGAATCAGATGCCCTCTCCCGGCCTTCGAGGGGCACTGCACTCAGGTGTTGCACAGGCAAACGTGCAGGCGAAACACTTGGACATATAAAATATGAGCAAAGAAGAGATTTGAAAATTTTAGGATAATTCAGAGGAAGTATACAGGTCTAAGACTAGCCAAGATTGTACCAGGCTGCTGTGGGATGTCTTTCTGTACACTGTGAATAAGTGTTGCTCTGATTGGTAGATAAATAAAGCCATTTGGCCTATGGCAAGTCAGGTTATAGCTAGGCAGGAAATTGAAGAGAGAGACAGGAAGAAGAAAGGCAGAGGGGAGAGAGACGCCATCCCGCCATCCAGGGAGGAGCATGTAATGGCACATAGGTAAAGCCATGGAATACGTGGCAACATATAGATTAATAGAAACAGGCTGAGTTTAGTTACAAGCGCTAGCTAGCAAGAAGCTTGAGCCATAGGCCATGGCCATACAGTTTATAATTAATATAAGCCTCTGTGTGTTTACTTGGGTCTGAGCAGCTGTGGGACTGGGCAGGACACAGGAAAACTTCCAACTACATTTGGTGTTCGCCATTGGGCATTGATCCACATAGATATAAAAAAGCTTAAAGATTCTGAACACACAGGAATAGAGCCACACTAGGCTTTCTAGTCCCACAGTCTCATGCCAGCAGCAGCATAGAGACTTGTTTCCCACAGCTGCCTATGAGATGGAGCTGGCTGCCAGCTGCCAGGAGCTAGGCAGCATGGTGGATTCCCACAGCAGTACACAGTGGTGTCTCCAAGCTGCACAGCACACTGCATGGTGGATTTAATTTTTGCTAACAGAAAAAAAGAAAGAAAGAAAGAAAGAAAGAAAGAAAGAAAGAAAGAAAGAAAGAAAGGAAGGAAGGAAGGAAGGAAGGAAGGAAGGAAGGAAGGAAGGAAGGAAGGAAGGAAGAAAGAAAGAAAAGGTTTCTGTGCTACAGGCTGCTGGATGGAGGCATGGACCCACTGCTTCCCAGAGCTGGCAGAGAGCATGGCTCCCACAGCTGGTGGTGAATTACCTCAGCCATGTTGGGAAGCTGAGATGGATGGAGTCAGCAGCCAAGGCTGCTGCTTCAGTACTAGCCACTGCAGTTTAAAGCAATAGATTCACAATAAGTCAGATTCAGATGGAATAAACCCTAAACAGTTTACAGTGTATGCAAAAATGTATGTAGGCTTGGAAGAGAGAAAAAAATGAATATAGACAGTTATATAAAGAATTAGTTTAAAAAAATAAAGTCTCTTAAAGAGACAGTAAAAGTAATATAAAAAATAAGCCACATAAAGATGAAAATCACACACAGAGTCTGGAATATATTGTCTTTTGGATTTTTAACTGCAGAAAGACATTTGATCGTAAAGATTGCTGAGTTAAGCCTATATATATATATATTTTAAAGGTATCTTCACTTCAAAATTTATGTCTAAGGATATGTTGCTTTGGAAAAGAGGTTCTGCTTTTGTTTCCACAGAAGATGAGAACCTAGGGATTGCTTCCAAGCTAATATGGTTTGACCAGCCAAGACCCCCTGAAAAGTCTCCAATGACAGCCATGGCCCAGATGATCCAATATCCAAAACAGCTTCAAAGCAACTAACTGAGACAATGCAGCCTCACAGATGACTCCAGTCAGGACTTGACCATAATTCTTAATTTTCTTGGGATCCCCATAAGACTGCCAGCACCCCCAACCAGCAGGAAGTAGTATGAGAAGCTACTCCCAAATTCCCTAAATATTGTTTATAAATGTTTATTTTTATTTAAAGGGGGTTGATTATAAATACAATCTCTAAAACAGAAAAGAGGATACTACAGATATGACAGAATAAAAAGGTAGATTATTGAACCTACTTTTAAAGAGCAACAACTTGTTTAAAAAGTTTTACATTGTTATAGATTTTAGTTTATTACAAATGTAAAGTTAATTTTGTTATACTGTTTCTACTCTTAAGGTTTTATGTCTATGTAACTCATTTAAATTGTAGTGTATAATTAAGAAATACAGATTAATAGTTAATAGTCTATGATAATCAAACTTATAATCATATTAGTTGTTTTTTAGGTATACAAAAATATATTTCAGATAGATAGGTAATCTTCAAATACTTCAAAGACGTTTTAAAATGTTTTAAAAACTTACTTTCTGGACAGTGAGACACGTCTGCTCCTGGCAGCACCGATTTACTTCAAAGAAGATGGGCATCAAAGACACCCCATATGGAGTTTATCTTCTTCTTGGCAGAACAGCCATTTGGGCAAGAAATTGCTCTTGTCTGGACTGCTTGACAAAATGTTGTATCAACTGGACATGCAGGACCCATGGAAAAACGACAACTGAATTTTCCAAAACAAGGCAAAATGGTCCTTCAGGTTCCTGCTTCATAAAGGAGACTATCAAATATTCCACAGGACACAGGGAGAAGCGACTAAAAAACTCTAGGCCTATTGGCTAAAGATGGATACCCCAACATTATAGAGGAACTTTGGATGACTGTCCAGGTAACCAGTGGTGGCACACACCTTTAATCCCAGCACTCGGGAGGCAGAGCCAGGTGGATCTCGGTGAGCTTGAGGCCAGCCTGGGCTACAGAGTGAGTTCCAGGAAAGGCGTAAAGCTACACAGAGAAATCCTGTCTCGAAAAACCAAAAAAAAAAAAAAAAGTTAAAACCTTCCTTTTTGATCATACAGAAAAGGGGAAGTGCTGTGAGATGTTTTTCTGTACACTGTGAATATGTGTTCCTCTGATTGGTTGATAAATAAAGCTGTTTGGCCTATGGCAAGTCAGGTTATAGCTAGGCAGGAAATTGAAGAAAGAGACAGGAAAAAGAAAGGCAGAGGGGAGAGAGACGCCATCCTGCCATCCAGGAAGGAGCATGTAATGGTACATAGGTAAAGCCATGGAATATGTGGTGACATATAGATTAATAGAAATGGGCTGAGTTGAGTTATGAGAGCTAGCTAGCAAGAAGCTTGAGCCATAGCATGGCCATACAGTTTATAATTAATAAAGGCCTCTGTGTGTTTACTTGGGTCTGAGCGGCTGTGGGTGTTAGTAAACTGCACGTTTTGCAACTCTGTGGACTTGGTGTCCTGGGTTTCTGCACCAAAATGTTAGTAAACTGGTTGCATAACGTGTAACTCTGTGGGTTTGGTGTCCTGACTACCTGGGGAGTCAGGCAACACTTTGGGCTGTGATGGCTGAAACTGCAAGGAGACAGTTTAGCCCTGGGGGGTGAGGTATCCCAGACACCTCGAACTACTCAGAACCACAGCTCTGCCCTGAAGGTGTCCCAGACACCTAGAGATATTTAGCACAGCTCTAACAGCTGAGACTGCAAAGAAACAGCCCAACCCTGGAAGGGAAATTTTTCTGATTTCTTGGGAGAGTCAGGCCTGGAACTGCTTCAGCAGGGAAGGGTATCCTGACTCTTCAGGAAAGTCAAGGTATACCTGGTGTAATGGGTGATGGTCTCCCTGCAGGATATAGCAATCCTGCTTCTCTCCTGGAGAGCCTCTACAGCTGAGCTTTGCTCAGCCCCCACTTAAGGGGGCTTCCTAGCAGAGCTCTGCTTCTGCAGCCTAAGTTGTTGCTTCTTTTGCTTCACTCTGCAAAAGGGGAAACCCCTGCAGAAATTTAGCAAACTCCTCCGGCTCAGGAGAAAAGTGTTACGTACTAGCTCTCTGTTTCAAATCTCCCTTGTTTTGTCCACTGGGAGATGTCTCAGCAATGATCTTCTCTATGCCAGTGAATGAAGATCTTCACACTCAAAAAACTCTTTTGAGGAAGAGATTTATTTGGGAAGGAGGACCAGGAGAGTAGTTGCCTCTACCAGGGTGGAGTGAACAGCCTTTTTTCTAACTGACTAGGCAGGATGGTTTACAGAGGAAGTCTTGGGGGTGGAGTCAACCCCCCGGGGCCCAGGGTTCTACTATCCTGGTCTGTGATTGGTTGGTTTCACAAGTCAGTTGGCCAGGGGCAGAGACGGCTCTGATCTGACTGAGCCAAACTGTGTTTCTTTCTGCCCTGATCTGAGCCATCTTTCCCTAGTTCTGGGCTCCAGGGTCAGGGTGGGTTTCTTTAGCCAGCCCCTTTTCCCTACAGTGGGACCAGGCAGGGCACAGGAAAACTTCTGATTGCACCAGGCTTTTTCTTTTGGGCCACCAACCAGCTCCCAAATCGTGACACGAAGACTCCTTTTTAGTTATGAATGCTCGGCCTAGCTTAGGTTCCTTTCTGTTAGCTCAACCTGTTTCTCTTTATCTACATTTTGCCTCAGGGCTTCTTACCTTTTCTTACTTTCTTGCTGTCTCTATGTCTGGGTGGCTGGCAGCTGCCTGGCTTCTTGCTCCTGTGTCTCTCTTGTTCTCTTTTCCTCTTTAGCCTACATTATTTCTCCTCCTACTTATTCTGTCCACCCACCAGCCCTGCCTGTCCTTTCTCTGCCTAGCTATTGGACATTCAACTCTTTATTAGACCAATCAGGTGCCTTAGGCAGGCAAGGTGAAACACATCTTTATATAGTTTAAGCAAATGCAGCAGAAACAGATGTAAGATACTTTCACATAGTTGAAGTAATATTCCACAGCATAAACAAATGTAACACCTCTTTGCCCAGTTAAATATTCCACAATATTTTTTGTTGTTGTTGTTGTTTGGTTTTTTTGTTTGTTTGTTTTGTTTTTCGAGACAGGGTTTCTCTGTGTAGCTTTGGAGCCTGTCCTGGAACTCACTCTGTAGCCCAGGCTGGCCTCAAACTCACAGAGATCTGCCTGCCTCTGCCTCCCGAGTGCTGGGATTAAAGACGTGCACCACCACTACCCAGCTCAAGATATTCTTAATAAGTGAGGTGGAGATCTTTCCCTATCATACAAGAGCACAGGTAATGAATGTCACAGTGTGAACCAGGGCAGATAGATCAGTGAAACAGAAAGAGTACCCGGAATCTGAGACGGGTATGTTTTTGAAGGTCAGTGGGGAAAGTGTGGATTTTCTATAAATGGTTCTCACATCCAAGAACCAGCCCAGCCCAGCCCCACTAAGCCTCTGAGAATGGGTACTTCAGAATCATGTGACTAGAAGTCTCCATAAGACTCGAACCAAATGAAAACAGGTCTCTACCTCATACCACTCACAAACACAGCAGAGCTGATTAAATTGAACCTGTGCAGAATAAGCTTGCTGAACATTTACAGATAATGTTAGAAAATGTTCCTAAGACCTTAGAGTTAAAAAAAGAATGCTTGAAAGCCTGACCACAGCATTTAAACCGGCACTCCCCAAGACACCACCCACAGAGTGGGAGACGACAAGTTGCTGTCAGAAGAAGAGCTTGGTCAGATATACATAAAATCAAAAACAGAATTAACACCCTGAACACATAGTAAAAGTCTGTAACTCTTCCCTGTCATTGGAGTCTAGTCACTGGCTTCCCTGACATTAGCCCCATGAGCTTGGCACACTCTTGCCTCAGGACCTTTGTCCCAGCTGCCCCTTTACTAGGAATGCCCTTCTCTAGAGAACTCCTGCGGAATGTTTCCCTTTTCACACCTTTACTCCAATGTTTTCTTATCAGAAGGTCCATCCTGAGTGTTCCATTTATTTTGTTTTATTTCAGACAGTGTCTCTCTATTGTGTAGTTCTGGCTGCCCTGGAACTCGCTCTATAGACCAGGCTGGCCTCAAACTCACAGAGATCCACCTGCCTCTGCCTCCTGAGCACTGGGATTAAAGGTGTGCACCACCACCACCACCACCCTACCTAAAAATGTTTCAATTTATTATTATCATTACTGCATGTTCATGATGTGTGCTGTGGGCACACATGTGCCTGGTATATTTTGGGAGTAATTTTGTGGAGTCCATTCTCTCCTTCTACCTTTACGTGAGTTCTGGGGATCAGGCTCAGGCTCTTGGGGCAGCACTTTATCTGCTAAGCCACTTTACTGGCCAAGAATGGATTCTTTACTCTGATTTTCAAAGTAAAAGAAACATACTTCTAGTTGGTGGTAATCCTAAGACTGAGGAGGGAAAAATATTATAAGTTCAAGGCCAGCCTGAGCTACATGGTGAGCCTCTGTCTCAAAGAGAAAGGTGACTCAGGGAGGCCCCCTCTGGGAATGGGTTTTTTAAAAATGGTTTTTGTTTTATTATGTGTATGTATGTGTACCTGTGTACAGGTGTGCACAAATGGGCGCAGGTGCCTATGGAGGCCAAAATCATTGGAACCCCTACAGCTGGAGTGGCGGGTGTTTGTGAGCTACCTGATGTGGGTGCTGGGAACAGAACTCAGGCCCCCTGCAAGGGCAGTAAGTGCTCTTAGCCCAAGCTGAGCTACCTCTCTAGCATCTCTCTCTCTCTCTCTCTCTCTCTCTCTCTCTCTCTCTCTCTCTCTCTCTCTCTCTCTCTCTCTCTCTCAATTTAGTGTTTTTGTTTGTTTGTTTATTTGTTTGTTTTTGAGACAGGGTTTCTCTGTGTAACCCTGGCTGTCCTGGAACTCACTCTGTAGCCCAGGCTGGCCTGGAACTCACAGAGATCTGCCTGTCTCTGCTCCCAAGTGCTGGGATTAAAGGTGTGCGCCACCACCGCCCGGCTCTAATTTTTTAAACTACACAGTTTGCTCATCCTGCTTTGCAAATTGTCTCCCGTCCTCTGTCCTGGAATTTGCTCAACACTTCCTGGACACTGCAAAGGGCATGGTGGGCCTGTGTTCTCACCAGGGACTTCATAAGAGGGAGAAAGTTTTGAGTCAGAGACAGGGGTGTGACTGTAGCCGCTGGGATTTGAGTCACGCAGCTGGGAGCCATGACCTCACAGAATCCGGAAAGTAGAAAAGGGCAGGGCAGCTTGTGACACCTGGGTTTGGGCTTCTGGCTTCCAGGACTGGTAGGATCATGAATTGGCCTGTGATGCATCATGACAGTTTGCAATAAGAGAAAGCAAATCCTCCCCTTTCTGGTCTGTTCGCAGGGCAGCCCGGGTGATCTGTTCAAAGCGAGCATCAGCCAAATGTCTTCTGGTGCTTGGGTGGCCAAGGCAAGAAAATTACTATCCTGGGCCCTGCCTCAAAAAACCAAACCAAGTCAAAGAGTGACAACCCCACATCTCACTCCCTGAATGAGGGAGGACCCCAGCCTGCTCACCCCCGACCTCCCCATGCCCACCTCCATCCCCAGCCCTGCCTCCCACTGGCAGGTCCCATTGATCACTCCTAGCCATCACCTTAGCCACACCTCAGAGATCCTTTTGTTCATAACATTCCTTCCTCCCACTTGGCCTGTGTTCCTTCAGGACTCAAATGTCACTTTCTCAGAAGGAATGTGCCTGAGCCCTGTCTGACTGGGTTCTGAGTTCTGAGATCTGCTGCCTGTGTGCTGGTTCAGCAGCAGGTGTGGGGCAGCAGGGACTGTGTCATCAGAGCTCACGCTATTTGCAGTTACAAGGGACCAGGCTGCGCTGGCCATACTGCCGTGTGCACTCACAGTCGCCCTGCACATAGACACTGTCACCCTGTTCAGTTTTTTACAGCTGTGGCTTGAGTCTCAGCCCACAGAGAAGAAGCAGAGCCAGCAGGGATCTGAGTGGGCTGTCTCCAGAGCCCATGCATCTTTGCATACAGGCCCACGGCCTCTGAATGGGCCTACAGTAGTTGCACAATAAATATGCAGCACATACAGGGATGTGATCTAGAGGTGTCCTGTGGTTTGGATATAGTCTGTGTGAACTCCAAGTGCCATAGTCCTGGTGCCACTGTAGCAATATTAAGAGGCAGTGGTGTGGTACCTTTAAAGGATGGAGCCTACAGAGAGGGAGGTTTGAGGGGTCATTGGAGACACGCCTTTGGAAAGGAATAACATAGTGTATACGGGACCCCAGTTGCTCGCTGGCATCCAGCCTCACTGCATGATCAAGCTCTTGCATCTGCCATGACACAATATAGCTGGGGGAAGCCTCACCAGGGCTGTGCTTGGGCTTTCAGTCTCTAAAAGCATTAGATAAATAAACCTATTTTCTTTATAAATTAACCAACTATGTTGTTTGTTCTGAGACAGGGCCTCATTGTGCAGCCCTGGCTAGCCCGGAACTTTTTATGTAGAAGAGGCTGGCCTTGAACTCACATATCTGCCTGCCTCTGCCTCTTGAGTGTTGGGATTAAAGACTTGTGTGGTCACATCTGGCTCAACCTGTGGGATTTCATTACACTAACAAACGACAGATGAAAAAAAAAAAGTGCGCTGTATACCAGGCTGGCCTTGAACTCACAGATTTGCCTGCCTCTGCCTACCGAGTGCTGGGATTAAAGGCGTGTGCCACCGCTGCCTGGCTGGAAGGTGAAGTTTTAAGGTTGAGAATCTGACACATTCTATGGAGAAAGTAAGACTCAGCAGCCATAGCAGCAGAGCCCATGGAAATGAAACCCCAGCAAAGCTCCAAAGATAACAGCACAAACTATGTGGAGCCACCTGTGCCCCGACTGCCTGCCCCATGCCACTTTGTCTTCATTAAGTGCAAAGCCCGAGGAGTCTCATCTTGCTGCAACTGAAACCGAGTCCCTGAGTGGTGGTGTTCCCAGACAGGGCAGAGCCACCTGGAGAAGGAGGGTTTTAACCCTGACAGTCACCCTCAGAAAATTAGCGCCCTGGCCCCGCAGGAATCATCTTCAAAGCCAGAGAACTGAGTTTAAGCACACGTGAAGAATGGCTGATGGAGCCCCGACCAGATGGCCGGACTGCCCATTCTCTTGTGAGACAAGGGGCCTGTTCCATGCAGCTGTCTAAGCTGTGGGCTGAAAGCAAGACCTGGAATTCACCCGCTCTTTCATCCACAGCCTCTGGGGTCTGCGGTCTGGAGTCAAGTGCAGGTTGAGCCGCTGAGACTGTGGCAGGTGAGGCAAGCAATTAGCCTCTGTGCCCTGCTGCTCGCTCCTCTTTCTGTCCAAAATCGTTTTAGCAGCAGCCTTGCTGTCTTCCTCAAGCTATGCTGGCGGGAGCATTGGTCTCTCCAAAGGACCAGGAAGGGAGCATTTTCAAAGGCAAGGTTCCTGCTGACTACGGCCCCCACTCTCAATCCTCTCTGGTGTTAGTGATTCATAAGGGACCCTGTGGGCAGGCCCAGGCACGTGGAAGCAAACCCTATGCTGGGTACCAGAACATTCTGCAGTGAAGGGAACTCCTGACCCCTGGAAAGTGTCTGAAGTTCACAAAGCAACTTGACTGGGTACCAGAAGATGGGAAGATGGTTGTTGTGATCAAAATGGGGTGGGAGGATCATGCATTGGACCACAATCTAGGCAGGGGAGGGTGATGGTGCATTGGACCACACGTCTGATTATCACCCCACAGATCCTCCGAACAGCTCTACCAAGTGCTCCCATCAGTCAGGACCTGGTCCAGAATGGACCCTGAATATATCACTCTGCCCCTAACAGCCACATGCTACCTTAGAATAGGATACTGGCCAGTCAGGTCCCCACCCTTCAGTTTCTCATTCTTAGATGGATAGAAAGACTTCTCGGGCAAAGCTGTATGTGACTTGGTGAGCGTAAACCACCTTGCTGGTCTCCAGCATCACAAAGCAGCCAGGAATAACTCATCAATAGTTGAATGGGATTCACCCAGTAATAGCCCAAACACTTGGCCTTGAACTAGGCAGCGGGGCAGCTTCTTGGGTATGAAAGAGTTCTTTTTAAGTAGGGATGTGTGAGTTGGCTAGGGACCTTGCTTGTGCACTCATTTCTGGATGGACAGGGATGACTGTCTGTGGGAGGCAGAGCCCCTCTATCCCCCCTAGGCACCTCCCCCAAACTCAACCAAGTACAACCCAGCAGGAGCCAGTCCACTCTATGTGGCTGTTGTCTGCACCCTGGCCTCTGGTTCACTGTAGCTGTGTGGTCACTTCTGATGGTCAGTACCACAGTCAGTCCATGACATCCCACCAGCTGGAACATCAGCCCTACCTCTCTCTTTGTGGGAATTTGAATGTAATTGGCCCCCACAATTTCATAGGGAGTGGCACTATTAGGAGGTATGGCTTTGTTGGAATGGGTATGGCCTTGTTGGAGGAAGTGTGTCACTGTGGGGGCAGGCTTTGAGGTTTCCTATGCTCAGGATACTGCCAGTGAGCCATCTGACTTCCTGTTGCCTGCAAGATGTAGGACTCTCAGCTCCAGCACCACATCTGCCTGCATGCTGCCATGTTTTCTGCCATAATGATAATGGACTAAACCTCTGAAACTGTAAGTGAGCCCCCCCCCAATTAAATGTATACATTGTAAGAGTTGCCATAGTCATGGTGTCTCTTCACAGCAATAAAAACCTAAGACACCCCTCTAATCCATTCTCGACGCTATTTTGAAAACATAGTCCCCATGATGGTCTCATCCAAACTTCCAGGGCTTCAGGTCACTAGAGCCAAGGCTCTACACCTCAGTATGTGACCCAAGGCTGTACCTGGGCATGTGGCCTGTCTGGGTGCTCATGTAACACTGTCCACAGTCTTCTGGGAATGCAGGAAGCAGACCATTGCTGATGCCAGTGACGCTCAGCTCAGGGAGGTGGGCTCTGCCAATCACTGGCATCAGAAGACTGGCTCCTCTTCTCCCATCATCTTGTTTCTCCTGTGCCATCACAGGGGCTGCAGGCCAACAGGCGGGCCTGGGCTCTGGGCTCTACCAGGAGCATCTGGGCTCCCTGTGTACATAAGCATGCTGAATTTAAAATCAGATTTGGGGCCAGCGAGCTGGTTCAGTGGGTAGGGAAACTCGCATACAGGCCTGATGAGTTTGAATCCCAGCTTCCATAAGGTGGCAGTTTAGAATTGACTCCTAGGAGTTGTCCTTTGACCTCCACACACAAATCCAGAATTGAGAATTGAAAAGTTAGGACAGCAGGCCGAGGAGAGTGATCTTGTCTATGTGACAAGACCTGGAGAAGCTGAGCAGCAGCTTGACTGGGGCATCTACACTCTGATCTGCCACAGTCACTGCCACTCCCTGTTGTTTTCTTAGGGAGTTTGGATCCCGAGTGTTCCGCAGCACAGTGTGGTGCTGTTGGGAGGTGGTGAGGATCTTTAAGAGGTGACACCTAGTAGGAAGCTTCCTGTCACCGGAATTTCACTTCCTCTTGGTCACTTTCCAGCATGTGCTCAGCGGTTTTGTTCTGCCATATGCCACCCACCACCACGATGCCATGCTCTGCCTCACCCAAAGCAACAGGATCAGTGACCACAGTCTGCAGCTGTACACTGTGGGCTGAAACAAGGCCTGGGTCACCCCAAGTGTTAGCTACAGTCACAGAACTGACAGGGTCTACAACAATCAGCTGCCGCTTCTGTGGTCCAGTTGAGACCAGAAACATTCCTTATGGCCGTGTCCCACAAGGCTGGGGAAATTATGTAACCACCTGGTTTATTATTATTATTATTGATGAAATTTATTCACTTATTTTACATCTGGACCGAAGATTCCCCTCCCTCCCTCCCCTGGCTCCAGGAATATATTTTTTTGGGAGAACAAAACACCCGGTTGGCCTTCTTCAATCACATGGCTGTCTTTGTACCCAGCCCTTGGAAGGTGTGGCACTCCATCAGGGTAAAGTACAGTCCTCTGTGGCATGACACAGCCATGTGATCCAGTGGTCAGGATGAAGGCAGCATGCTACTGCACAGGTCACAGAGCAGAATCTTGTGTTCCACATCAGGCTTGTTCCTCCCTCTTATTGTTTTGTTTTGTGGTGTTGGGAATCAAACCCCAGGTCATGTGCTTGTGTGGGAAGTGCTCTACCACAGAGCTACATCATCAGTCCTGGAGTTCATTATGACTTGTGGCCTGATGGGAATCAGGTTCTTCATATTTCACTTTGAAATTCATGTCCATGTGCAGCAGTGGATTCATGGTCTGAGATGGCTTCGCATCCCCACATTCAGCATCCAGCCAGTGGGATGGGTGAAAGCAGGGTGGGGTGCTCTTGTTCCTTTAAGAACACACCCCAGGATTCTCATATGTGTTCTGCTGTCTGAATGTTATCACTACACCGTAACTAGTTAGCTTCAAAAAAGACACCCCCAAATTGTAAGCTTAGCCTGAGAGCCGTGTCTGTGGCTTGTGCTCATCTGCTTTTTGTTACCATAACGAAATACCTGAGGCTGGTAAGTTTTGAAAGATTTATTTGCTCACGTTTTAAAGGCTGAAAGTCTAAACAACATGGTGCTAGTTCTGGTGAGGGGGCCTCTGCCCTGGGTGTGTCACCTCAAGGTGGGAGTTCCAAGGGAGTTGCTGTGAACTACTGTTCCCTGCACACAGGAACTCATAGCAACTGTGGTCACCTGCAAAATTGCAACAAGTCCAGGGGCAGCACCTCTACCTGTCGGGCCATCTTGCCACCCTCCTCTTCAGCTTCCACAGGCATAAAACACATCACTGGCTGTGGTACTGTGAATGTAACTGGCCCTCACAAGCTCATAGGGAGTGACACTATTAGGGGGTGTGACCTTGTTGAAGTAGGTGTGGCCTCATTGGAGGAAGTGTGTCACTGTGGGGGTGGGCTTTGAGGTCTCCTAAGCTATGCCTTCCTGTTGCCTGCGGATCAAGAATTAGCTCCTTCTCCACTCTCAGCTCCTTCTCCAGGGCCATGTCTGTCTGCACACCATCATGTCACACTATGATGATAATGGACTAAACCTCTGAAAATGTAAGCCACCCAATGAAAAGTTTTCCTTTATAAGAGTTGCTGTGGTCGTGGTATCCCCTCACAGCAATAGAAACCCTAACTAAGACACTGGCCATGGAAACAGGGGCACCAATGGAGTGTTAGCCAATAACACAGTGGCAGAGGCTAGAGCAGTAGGTGCATGCCCAGGCATGCATCTCTCTGTGCAGGGCATGCTAATCTCTATATCATTCCAGTTTTAGTGTGTGTGCTGCTGAAGTGAGTGAGCACTCAAGCTTGCCTTTCTGCCTTTCTGTGAAAGGGGCAGGGAGCTGTCAGTTCAGGGAGACAGCAAGGCATGCCCAAGTGGAGCCAGTGTCCCTGGGTTGGCCAATCTCATCTAGTCCCCAGATAGCTTACCAAAACCACACAACTCATTTCATACTTGCTGCTATGTGCCGCTGAGATTACTTGGTATACTTTGTTACATGGCATTATCATGACTGTTGCTAACTGATACAGAAAGAATTATAAATAAGCATGTATAATAAGACAGGGCCAATGCAATAGTAACAATAGAGGTGTGAGATTATAAGCCAGGTTGTGTCCCCTTAGAATTCATACTTCTAAACTCTGCCTTCCTCTTCTTCTTTCCCCTCCTCCTGGTCTCAGTGTAAGCTAACATTTTGTGAATGAGGAGGTCCCAGACAATAATTTCCCCATTAGTGCTCAAAGATATACACTAAGAATGCTCATCTTTGTGCCTTCTCCATCTCCAATGGTTAGAGAATAGTTCCACTCTCAAATACCAGATGGCCCATAAGAGCCATTAGGTTCTCAAAGACTGTTTCCATCTCTGAACACCGTGGTCATCTCCAGTTCCCTTCTATGACATAATTGAATTCCCTGTTGCTTAAAACTCCATGGTTTTTAGTGTTTGTTTTTAGTGTAGGGAGGAATTGAACCTAGGGCTTCAAGCATGATGCCCAAAGAGGGAGTCCTGAGGCAGGACTGGCCCAGACTGACCATGCCTAGAGCAAGAACCCTTGGTATGACAGATGGGAACTTGATTTCTTGGGGGAGCTGAGGGTGGCGTGCAGGAGGTATTCATCCAGAAGAGACCATTGGATTTCCCATGCTGGGAAATCACTGGCTTTGCCATCCACTGGTGAGCCCTGAGCCTGACGCTGTCAAAAGAATCCTTAAGCAAATTCTTCCACTTCTGAGCCTTTATTTCCTTGAGTATGAACTAAGGCTAGTAAACCCCATCATGCTCCATCTTGATCTGCAGACAAGAAGCAACTCTGTGCCACACTGAGCAAAGCCTGAGCATAGAAGACCTCAAAATCCACCCCCTACAGTGACACACTTCCTCCAACAAAGCCACACCTACTCCAACAAGGCCACACCTCCTAATAGCACCACTCTCTATGGGGCCATTTTCTCTCAAACCTCCACGGGATGGTAGAGTGATCATTGCTCATTCAGGCAGCCCTCAGCCCTGCTTCCTAGATGTGTGACCTTGATCAAGACCCTTGGAAGTCAGCTCCCCACCCCCTCTACAGGACTGCTAGTGGACACCTGAGGCCCAGAAGCATGTCCACAGTGGCTGTGCAAGACCTAGAAAACCACAAAATAGGTCTGCATTACAGCATCTGATCAGAATGATGAGGTCATAGACTCCACAGCTGCTTCTGGCCAGCAATGGGCCAGTGTGATCAATTCTTACAGTGAGGTCTGCCTTTCTGTTCACTCCTCTATTGATACCCCTGGGGGTGCCTTGGCCACATTTAACACACCTGAAAGGTGCGCGGGCTGGAAGGAGGACAGGTGGCAGACCCAGGTCTGTCATGTGAGTGCCACACGCTGGAAGGGGGCTGGGGCCTCACTGTGGCTTTTATGTTCTATATTTACCACTACTGGTCCATCTGATCCCTGTCCAGCGCCTGACTGACTCCCAGGGCATCGTTATCACAGGGCTGGACACCTTATCTCCCAGCAAGGCTCAAGCGGCATTCTGCTTTCAGGTTGGACCGTCCACAAATCAGACTTCAAATGCTTTCTATGTGATGGCCTATGCCCGGCAGTCTTCTCCCTGGTCCCTCTCATGTTGGTCTCTGCCCCTCCACTGTGGTCCCCTCACCTTGGTCTCTGTCTCTCCACTGTGGTCCCCTCACCTTGGTCTCCGCCCCTCCACTGTGGTCCCCTCACCTTGGTCTCTGTCCCTCCACTGT